>PVJA010002668.1:47310-104148 GCA_004027025.1 Myocastor coypus
AATGCTGCCAGGAATTTTTTTTTTTTTTTTTTCTTGTTTCAGAACCTTTATTTGTATATTCACTCATTTTTATGGCCGGCTCAGCCCGCAAAGAGGGCAGGGCTGGCGCAGCATGTGGTGCCGGGGATCGAACTGCGGTCCCTGAAGCCGCCCAAGCATTCCCAAGCAGGCGCTTTAGACCACTGAGCCATCCCGCCGGGCCCCCTGCTGCCAGGAAATTTACGATGAAAAATAAACTTCAGCAATGCCTGTTTGACGCACACCTAGGGAATCGCACCGTGCCAACTGTTCCCTTTGTGGCTGTTTTCATCAAGATTTATCTCTGTGTTTCTAAATGGAAGACTTTTTTTTCCAGTACTGGGGACTGAACTCAGGACCTTGCACTTGCCAGGGTCTCACTACTGACTCACAGTGATCCTCCTGTTTGTACCTCCCAAGTGCTCAGATTACAGACGCATGCCACCACGGCCAGACTCCATCGCGGACTCTTACTTTTGACAGTGTTTTTGAGGGTCAGGACTCGTGGTATGCAGTACGTGCTGCACCTCTGCGGGACACGCTCTTCTAGCCAGTGCCATGCCAACTTCTGGTCCCACTCCTACCCACCACGGCCTTAAACAGGCCCCTCCCTTGGCTTCTTCACTCTCTTCCTCTCAGCCTGTCCCTTCACATCACTCCTGGCCCACAGGACTCCCAGGATACTCAGTAGACATCACCACAGCTGAAGGATCTTTGAACAATAAAGTGACCTGACTCTCACACACACACACAAAAAAAAAACCCATGTGTTACAGACATATTCATCCAAGTTATTAAAAAACAATCTGAGCAGGTTAGGTCGAAGATAATGAGATTATGAAAATACTATCAATTTTCGCTTTAGTGTACCTCCTAAGTATTACTTAAGTATTTTTTGATTTTTGTAGTGTTATGTAAATGAGATTCATGTGGATAATCATTATGTTTCACTTTTCCCAAACTAAATCTTTGAAATATAATCCTGCTGTTGAACACGGTGAATATGTTTTATTTGTAAAATGGAATAATGTCAAAGGGAAAAATGATTTTCAGGGGCTAGGGAGATAACTCCATGGCACAAGTGCCTGCTTGGCAAGGGCAAGGTTATGAGTTTGAATCTCGGTCCTGCCCAAAAAAAAAAAAAGAAAGAAAAATAGAAATGATTTTCAGTGATAAGTGATAAAAGAAGACTATATATTTTACTACAAAATTATATGTTTGTATGTAGAGAACACCAAAATACTAATGATAGTTGGCTCTGAAGCATAATTCTGATTATTGTCTTTCGAATTGCATTTTGTTGTATCAATGTCATAGAATGAGTTTATTACTAATACATGTAAGCATATGTATAGATATAGATAGATAAAGTATATATATATATATATATGTATATATATATGTGTGTGTGTGTGTGTATGTGTGTAGAATTGAACCAAATTTCTCACATAAGTGTTCTATTGATTCAGGAAGAAAAACTGATCTTTTAACCTGAAAAACACTTGAACGAGTTCGTGTTCTCTAAAGTCGAAGGATGAGTTTTAGGAACAGGACAGAAGTTTAGAATAGAAAATTTACTGAGAAAGAAACCTTCTGTCCAGAAAGGGGAACAGAAAGGGGCCCCGAGTGGGTTGCCGGCGAAATTGTCTTTCTTTAGGGGTCTTTTTTTTTTTTTTTAATTTTTTTTTCTTTTTCTTTTTATTTTATTTATTTACTTTTTTCTTGTTTCAGAACCTTTGTTTGTTTATTCACTCATTTTTATGGCCGGCTCAGCCCGCCCCAAGGGCAGGGCTGGCACAGCATGTGGTGCCGGGGATTGAACCGTGGTCCCTGAAGTCGCCCACGCTTTCCCAAGCAGGCGCTTTAGACCACTGAGCCATCCTGCTGGGCCCCTCTTTAGGGGTCTTAAAAGGTACAACCATGTGATAAGGCAGACCTAAGGTGAAATTAGGGGAACTTGCTTGGGTGGCCACGAGGTGGGACAATGTCATGGTCGACAAATGAGATTACAAGCATCACTGTTCAGGTAAAATTAAATCGGCAGCAAATTTGGAAGCAAGTTACACAGCAAGGGGTCATGAATACGGAATAAGGGTTTTTTTCTGTTGGGGTTTGAGTTTCTAGCTTGTTTAGGCTCTTTTAGGGTGATGATACTCATTTAGAATATCAATTCCTGATACTTAACTTTAAGTGTGTGGGAGGCTGCATTTCTTTACTCTTTTGTTTCAAGGTCTGGCACAGAGGTAAGGTGCCTGTCCCTTGCAAAGCTGCATAGTCAAGTGGCTTCCCCTCAGGTTGTCCTTGAGGGCCTGGCCCTATCTGACTGCCTATAATATTTCTATCTAATTTGGCTGCCGACAACACAGTCACTGAGCTAAGCACTAGCAGCTATTACGTATTCTGAATTAGGAAAAAGATGTGACTTTTATTCTACAGAAGAGAGTTTGATAACAGAAGCAAAGGTTTTTAATATTCCCTTAAAGAAGGGGAGAACAAGTTGCACTGGATTTTCTTGTCACAACTTTCTGCCTCACTGACAGATCTTTATAAGAAATGTTAAGTATGGCTCGACACGCCAGAGAAAGCTGCCAGATGTGGAAACACACCTGCTTGTTTCAACAACATATTGTAAAGGAACTGAGAAGATAAATGTGAAATTTACAGCAATGTTAAAATGATTATTCAGTATTAAATTATGGATGAAAAGGAGTTTCTGGCATAATTGTTTTGAAAGAGTACTGTACTTCGTAAACATGAAGTGTAGTGAGATATTTGTTTTTTTATATATAATTTTTTTATTTTATTTATTATTTTTATTCTTGTTTCAAACCTTTGTTTATTCACTCGTTTTTATGGCCGGCTCAGCCTGCCCCAAGGGCAGGGCTGGCGCAGCCTGTGGTGCCAGGATCGAACTATGGTCCCTGAAGCCGCCCAAGCTTCCCCAAGCTGGCGCTTTAGAGCACTGAGCCATCCCGCCGAGCCCCTGTAGTGAGATATTTGAATGCTATACAAAATAAGATTTATCAAGGCAGAACTATGTCTTACTAAACTATGCACTGCCTAACCCCTGCCATCCACCCTTGTACCTATGAATAAATATCTTATGCATGGGTAGAAGAAGAATCACATAGTTGTAATTATTTCTTAGATAGTTATCACTTTTAACAAACAAATAAAGTAATAGTGTTATTATAAATTGATTTAACTATGAATACTGTTGTCCTGTTATCTCAGCGTAGTACGTGACCTGCTGATAATTTTTACTGCCTAGTAAATATGGTTTCACTTCTTTCTCTTTCAGCTTTCTAATTTAGGTTGCTGTAAACTTTTATGGCCCAATTATTATACCTTTGTGACTGCTGTACCATGTATCCACGAGATCTCAAGTAACTTCTGTTTTGATGAATTAAATTAGTTTTAACTTTTTCTAGTTCTATGTAAATGATTTGTTGATGAACATCTTTGCTAGCTCTCTTCATATCTACTCCGATTCAACCTGCGAGTGACCTAGTCTATAGTCCAAATCCATGCAAGGAACACCCACCTTTCAGAATATACATTTTGTCCTTTACCATGTCTTCTCTTAGGGCTGATAAAGGGAAACAAAACAAAACTCCCAACCTGAGAGATACCTGGACTAAGTTTCATTCTCTAAAACTGAAGAATTAATTTTAGGAACAACAGAGGTTAAGAGCAGAATACATTTATTGTGAGAAAGAAAGCTCCTCTCTGATGGAGAGACAGAACAAGGCGCCTGAGTGGGTTTTCTCCAAATCTGTCTTTTCTAGGAATTTCTGAACAGCATAACCAGGTGGTGAGGTGGCTCTATGGTGGAGAACATGGGAACTCACTTAGGAGGGCATGAGGTGGGGCATAACTATGGTTGTAAAACTGATTAAATCCAGGGCCAAAAGAGAAAGCAAGTCAGGTAGCTACCTGGCAGGAATACAGAACAGGTGTTTTTCCAGTGGGGGATTGGGTCAGTGACTCCCTCTGGATTCCAGGAGCTAGACAACTATTTAGAATATCAATCCCCTAGTCCCAGGTTTAGGGAAGTTTGTGGCTGCATTTGTTTACTCTTTTCTCCTGAGGGCTGGCCCACTGCAGGGATGCCCTGTCTCCCAAAACTGCAGTCATCTGGTCTTCCACACTGGCTCCTTGAAGGCCTAGCTCCATCTGACTGCATGTATTATTTCTGTCTCACTTAGCAGCCTGCAAGAGGAACACTGATCTTTCCTGGTGTTTCACCCTAGAAATTTTCTCTCAACAGAACCTTTTTTCTATTTATTATTCCCATTATGGTAAAAATATTCAAATAATTTATTATTTTTTTTTATTTTAAAGAGGAAAAACCAAAACCAAAACAAAAGTAAAAACAAATAGTCAAAGCAAATACAGAAGCAGACTAATGTATCACAATACATGTATGGTACAGAATTTCAAAACGGATAAAAATTAACAATGGTTGTTGTACTACATACTTTTATTGTCAAATCTCCTGAGATTAACAGACACAGGTCTACAAGACCAAATCTTA
The DNA here is from genome assembly GCA_004027025.1 of Myocastor coypus. NCBI lineage: Eukaryota > Metazoa > Chordata > Mammalia > Rodentia > Myocastoridae > Myocastor > Myocastor coypus. Next base: position 51,866 of record PVJA010002668.1, read on the forward strand.
ATGCTTCCATTTCAAATTACATTACTATAATCTATATTCCATGTTACTTAGGTTTTCCTTTGACTCATTTTACTGATGCAGGAAGAAAAACTGATCTTTTAACCTGAATGACACTTGGATGAGTTTGTGTTCTCTAAAACCGAAGGATGAATTTTAGGAAAGAGATGGGGGGGATTAGAATTGAATATTTATTGGGAAAGCAAGCTTTTGTCCAAAGAGGGGAATAGAAGGGGGACCCTAGTGGGTTGCCCAGGAAATTGTCTTTCTTTAGGGGTCTTAAAGGGCACAACCATGTGATAAGGCGGACCTAAGGTGAAACTAGGGGAACTTGCTTAGGTGGTCATGAGGTGGGACAAAGTCATGGTCGACCAATGAGATTACTAGCATCACTGTTCAGGTAAAATTAAATCAGGAGCAAATTTGGAAGCAAGTCACATAGCAAGGAGTCATGAATACAGAATAAGGGTTCTCTCTGTTGGGGTTTGAGTTTCTGGCTCATTTAGGCTCTTTTAGGGTGATGATACTCATTTTGAATATCAATCCCTGATACTTAACTTTAAGTGTGTGGGAGGCTGCATTTCTTTACTCTTTTGTTTCAAGGTCTGGCCCAGACGCAGGGTGCCTGTCTCTTGCAAAGCTGCATAGTCAAGTTGCTTTCCATATTGTCCTTGAGGGCCTGGCCCTATCTGACCGCCTATAATACTTCTATCTAATTTGGCTGCCTACAACATTACTAGTACAAGTTTGTCACTCATGGAGTTTGCAGTCACTCGGGGAGCGAGTGCAGGTGCATCCTACAGCTTGGTTCCTTTAAGTCCCCTTCCACTCCCACTCACCTTCTTCCTTCTCTAACTATCCTTTCCCCAGTTCCATTTTTATAGTTATTGCTGTTATTATTTTAGGCTAGGTTTATGACATGAAATATTTATAACCGTTGTGAGTATTTGGTGTGTGTAATTGTTGTAGGCAGCTGAATTAGATAGAAATATTATAGGCAGTCAGACAGGGCCAGGCCCTCAAGGAGACAAGGCGGAAGGCAAAGTGACTACGCAGCTCTGCAAGAGACACACACTCCCAGCTCTGAGCCAGACCTCAAAGCGAAGAAACAAATGTAACCACATACTGCTCTAGCAGTGCGCGTCAGGCATTAATATTTTAAATAGATATCAATCACCTTAAAATAGCCTAAATGAGTCAGGAACCCAATCCCCAGCAGGAAAAGACCCTGTTCCATAGTCATGCCCGCTTGCTATGTGACTCCCTTCCCTATTTGGTATTGGCTTTAATCAGTTTTACCTGAGCAATGGTGTTTGTAACCTCATTGGTTGACCGTACTTTTGTCCCACCTGATGCCCACCTAAGCGAGTTTCCATGGTTTCCACCTTAGACCCGCCCCACCGCATGATTTTCCTCTATAAAAGTCCGTGGAAGATACAGCTTTCCGGGGACACCCACTCGGGTCCTCCTTCCTGTCCCTCTCTCAGATGGGAGCTTTCTTTCCCTCAACAAATATATTCTGTTCATTACCTCTGTTTGTTCCTAAAATTCATTCTTTGGTTTTAGAGAACAGAAACTTGTCCCAGGTACTTTTCAGGTTGGAGGTCATTTTTCCCTATATCATTTGGAGGTTCCTTATTGGAGGTCATTCACCCCAGATCAGTATTTTCTTCCTGCGTCATAATGACACACCCTAAATATTTAAGCTTCTCTTTTCCCTCTCCTTCCCATGTTCTCATGCTTCAGGCTCCTCCTCATTGGTGTTATGGGTTCTTAAACAGAAGCCATACCAGAGTCCAAATTGGGAATTAAAATGAGCCTTTAATACCAAGCTCAGGGCTTTCCTAAATTCTTTATTTTATTTTATTTTATTTTATTTATTTTTTTTTTTCTTGTTTCAGAACCTTTGTTTGTCTATTCACTCATTTTTATGGCTGGCTCAGCCCGCCCCGAGGGCAGGGCTGGCTCAGCATGTGGTGCCGGGAAATCGAACCGCGGTCCCTGAAGCCACCCAAGCTTCCCCAAGCAGGCACTTTAGACCACTGAGCCATCCCGCCGGGCCCCGGCTTTCCTAAATTCTAATGATGTAGGAGAAAAGATAAAGAGCACCAAAAAAAAAAAAAAAAAAGATAAAGAGCACCAAGTGACAGAGAACTGGGTTTTTAAACAGAAACTACTCTCTACTTAGTCTACATATTCATTTATGAAATCATATTCATTTATGAAATTGTTTATAACCTACCGATGCATACAGGCACAATTTACAGGTTAACTTTTTTGTTGTTGTTGAGGTACTGGGGATTGAACTCAGAATCTTGCACTTGGCAGGCAAGCGCTTATTCCACTGAGCTATCTCCCCAGCTCTACAGGCTAACTTGAGAATAGATTGAGTACAATATCCAGATGGACTTTTGAGTTTTAACGAAAGAAGGTCATTAGCTTCGTTCCTACATGGGTCAACAGGCAATCAGGCCTAAGCTTACTTATCACCTTCATATAAGGGCTGATTGCCTGAGGTAGATATATATCAACATGAACCACTCTGACCTAGGTTACCACAATGTCACACATTCTGAGGTTACCAACTTTATGTATTTATTATTTATTTATTTTAAAAATAATTTTTAATATTTTTTTTCTTATTTCAGAACTTTTGTTTGTTTATTTATTTATTTTTATGGCCTGCTCAGCCTGCCCTGAGGGCAGGGCTGGTGCAGCATGTAGTGCCAGGGATCGAGCCGTGGTCCCTGAAGCCGCCTAAGCTTTCCTAAGCAGGCGCTTTAGACCACTGAGCCATTGTGCCAGGCCCACTTCCTGGTATTTCTTTTTGTTTCTTTTTTTTTTTTTTTTAATAATTTTTATTTTATTTATTTATTTATTTATTTATTTTTTCTTGTTTCAGAACTTTTGTTTGTTTATTTATTTATTTTTATGGCCAGCTCAGCCTGCCCTGAGAGCAGGGCTGGCACAGCATGTGGCGCTGGGGATCAAACCGCAGTCCCTGCAGCCGCCCAAGCTTTCCTAAGCAGGCACTTTAGACCATTGAGCCGTCCTGCTGGATCCAACTTGCTGGTATTTCTTGTGTAATCAGACTTACATTCTGATAGTCTTCATCTGTATCTTTTTTTAAAAAAGAATTTTTTATTTTATTTTATTCTTGTTTCAGAACTTTGTTTGTTTATGTATTTATTTTTATGGCCGGTTCAGCCCACTCTGAGGGCAGGGCTGGCACAGCATGTGGTGCCAGGGATTGAACTGCAGTCCCTGCAGCTGCCCAAACTTTACTTAAGCAGGCACTTTAGACCACTGAACCATCCTGCCGGGCCCCGGTCTTCATCTATATCTGATCACATTGTGACCACTACAATTTTCTCTTTTAGAGGTCAGATCAAAATAACTGTTGTTGAAGTTATTTCTCAGCTTAAAATTATTCTGTGTCCATTCCTTTACTACTACCTTTATAATGTTCAGGTTGCATAGATATCATTTGAAAGGAATAGACCTTGTGGAAATATTCACTTATTTCATTAAGTATTATAAACTTGTGTTTGTGTAGCACAATTTCATAACTCTGAAGTTCCACATAAATCAGATATTTGGTGTTTTTTCCCGTACAATAGTTCTCAGTATTACACACACTGAAAGAACAAGAAGTTTATAGCAGGGAATTTGGATTAGTATCTCAAACTCCCAACCATGGTCTTTTCTGCTAGAATGTAAGAGCAGTACAGACCTGGACAGAGTGAAATCCTAAGGCGACTTCACCTCCCAGAAAGCATCAGGAAATCTTTCAAGTAGTACCAAATGGCTAAGTTTTGGATAAGCTGCCTATGGTCCTGTTCCAGATAGTTCTAAGAAAAGCCATTTATTTTTCTGCTCTGTGACTTGCTTTACTTTCTTCCTGCCTTTCTTGACCTAAAAAGCAATTGAAAGTAATTAAAAGGGGGGTCAAGGCAGGAGTATCACAAGTTTAAACTTAGCAAGTATACCCTTCAGATTTAGGGAGTTCCTATCTCAAAATAAAAAAAATTTAAAAAGCTGAGGAAATAGCTCACTGTAAAAGCCCTGAATAGAAACTCTGGTACCACATGCACATGCACACATAGATACACACACACACACACACACATACTAAAAATAAAGGAAAATTTAAGTAAAATGAGATCACTGCATAGGCCAAGGGGGTCATAAGGACAATATAGAAAGACGGAAAGTGCGTTTCATTTCAGAGAGATATAGGGTGTAGGGAGCGTTCTGTTTCAGCACAGCAGTGACTTGAGCGACTCTGCATCCAGAAATGGTGAGTCCAGAGCTACTCAATTAGAAAAAATGATTTAAATTCCTGTAAATTGGATTAAAATCTAAATGTCGGGCCTGGCAGGATGGCTCAGTGGTCTAAAGCGCCTGCTTAAGAAAGCTTGGGCAAGCCGGGCATGGTGGCTCACGCCTGTAATCCCAGCACTTGGGAGGCTGAGGCAGGAGGACTGGTGCGAGTTCGAGACCAGCCTGGGCTACAAAAGTGAGTTCAAGGTCAGCCTTAACTGCATAGCAAGACCCTGTCTCAAAAAGACCAAAAAAAAAAAAAAAGAAAGCTTGGGCAGCTGCAGGGACCACGGTTCGATCCCCGGCACCACATGCTGCGCCAGCCCAGCCCTCAGGGCAGACTAAGCCAGCCATAAAAATAAATAAACAAACAAAAGTTCTGAAAAAAGGAAAAAATAATAAAATAATGAAAAATTAAAAAAAAAATCTAAATGTCAAATTATAAACATGGTTATGAAGTAGCAAAGTGACAGAATTGTAATGATTGCACGATTATTACATTGTACACTTGTAGTTATTTTATAATTTTTCAAAATCATTTTCTTTTGTCTTATTATATGTTACACTGAAGGGTAAGAAGTTTGTGGATGTGATGAATGTTTTTTCTGTTATTAAATATTCCCCCCAAAATGCTACCAAAGGAATGAAAATGTTAATTTTGTTGTTCATTTGTGTTTTGATTGAAGCCTGAAGAGTTTTAAATCCAACTGAGGAAATTTTGAAGACAAATGACTACCTTTAAAATCTTAATGTGCTTGTATTATTACATCCTTTATCTATATATTTCTTTTTTAAAAAAAATATTTATTTATTTAGTTTCTTGTTTCAGAACCATTGTTTGTTTATTCACTCATTTTTATGGCCGACTCAGCCTGCCCTGAGGCAGGGCTGGCACAGCATGTGGTGCCAGGGATCGAACCGCGGTCCCTGAAGCCGCCTAAGCTTTCCCAAGCAGGCGCTTTAGACCACTGAGCCATCCTGCTGGGCCCCTATCTATATATTTCTAATTATTTTTTAAAGAGTAGGTTGAGTGATACTTTAAATGCAAAATCATTTTTCTTTTTAAAGAAACAATAAATAGTAAATTACTAAAGAAATTTCCGTTATAGTCTTGGAGATAAAAATGAGATAATGTAAACCATTAACTATATTATTGTTTTATTTTTTTTTTATTTTTTATTTTTTTTTTTAATTTTTATTTTATTTATTATTTTTATTCTTGTTTCAGAACCTTTGTTTGTTTATTCACTCATTTTTTATGGCCGGCTCAGCCCGCCCCGAGGTCAGGGCTGGCGCAGCATGTGGTGCCGGGGATCGAACCGCGGTCCCTGAAGCAGCCCAAGCTTCCCCAAGCAGGCGCTTTAGACCACTGGGCCATCCCGCCGGGCCCTATATTATTGTTTTAAGTGAAAAGTTGTTTATGATCTTTACCCAACTCAGACAGGTCTATGGAAGATGATTACGCATATGACACTAAGAAATTGTCCTTGAGATTTTTCTTTGTGTTTCATTTCATGGTTGAAGCAGGTTCTAAGAAGCAGATTCTCCCTCCAACACTGTGTCAATCTTGTGCTTGTTGGCATCTCCCTGTGTGTCAGTATGGTAGAGAGTTAGCATTTTGGGCCCAGCGGGATGGCTCAGTGGTCTAAAGCGCCTGCTTTGGAAAGCTTGGACGGATTCAGGGACTGTGGTTCAATACTCAGCACCACATGCTGCACCAGCCCTGCCCTCGGGGCAGGCTGAGCCAGCCATGAAAATGAGTGAATAAACAAACTAAGGTTCTGAAACAAAAAAATAAATAAAAAAAGAGAGTTAGCATTTTATTTTTTTTCCCAAGATGTTTTTTTATTTATTTTTTTAATTTTTATTTTATTTTATTGTTTTTCTTGTTTCAGAACTTTTGTTTGTTTGTTTATTTATTTTTATGGCCGGCTCAGCCTGCCCCGAGGGCAGGGCTAGTGCAGTATGTGGTGCCGGGGATCGAACCGCGGTCCCTGCAGCTGCCTAAGCTTTCCTAAGCAGGTGCTTTAGACCACTGAGCCATCCTGCTGGGCCCCAAGAGTTAGCATTTTAAAATGACTGTGCTTTCTTTTTTTTTCTCTTCACATTTACTTAGTTTTTCACTCTATTTCTTACTTCTCAAGAACTTTTCACTAATAGGAAATGAGAATGGTTTAGCTCTGAGCCCTTCAATAAATAATCTTCATTATTTAAAGATAATGATGTAGATTAAAAACACTCCAACATGGGGGACACCCACTCGGGACCTCCCTCCTGTCCCTCTCTTGGGCAGGAGCTTTCTTTCCCTCAATAAATATGTTCTGCTCATTAAACAAACAAACAAACAAACAAACACACTCCAACAAATACTTCATCCTTACTTAGAAAAGGAGCTGTCACTCTGACCCACTGTTTCTTTGGTCACTTGCCTGAAACAAAGAAAAACAGAAGAAATTACACAGAGAAGGCACAAGGAAAGTGCTTTGGTGACTCCCATGGCAAAGTTGTTACCCAAAGGATTTCCTCCATTAATCTTCAGAGAAAGGCTCAGTGATTTAGTGGTCTTAATAGTGCCAAGGCCTGCTAATGAAAGTCTACATATCAAAGTTAGCCTGAAACTAAAGGGTGATTTTTAAAATCACTTATGAATTTTACTTTGTTTTAATATCCCTGAAATGCTCAGAGAAAAATACTAAAAAAGAACCAGATTTTTCTAGTAGAGGCCATGCCCTCCCTTACATGTGGACCAGTTTAAGATGAAGGGGCTCAAGGCAGAGCAGGGGTGCAAGGGTGAAAATGCTGCTGTGTGCAGACAGCCAAGGTGCCCCCGGGGAGGCCACTGAAGGGGGCTGGCATGTTGCTCAGGATGAAGCTAAAGAACTCCAGCTCTGCTTCCTCTTCCTCTGTCCCTCCTCCTCCTCCTCCTCCTCTTCCTTTTTTTTTCTCTTCCTTCCTTCCAATGTTCATCTTGAATAGGCATGAACTAACCTAGGAATTTTGTAATTTAAATGATTACATGAAGATATTTCAAGCAGTATGATCTAATTTCGTATGTAAAGGCATCCTCCTACACTGCTTCAATGAGTGACACTGGCATTCCATTGATGAATGATTTCTATTTCTTGTGTTAAGGATTTCTTCTCAAAGCCTGTAATCAGGAAGCACCATTTTCTCCTGAATGTCAGAGCCTACTGTTCTTAAAAAAGTTGCATCGAATGAAAATTCTGAATAGCATACCCACCCTTTATTTTACCTGATGTTCTAAATTTAAAAATGAGCTACAATAATATCTACAAAAACTGAACAGATAAAAAATAGGTTTTGGAGCTTTTTATTAATTTTGTTAAAAACCTTATGTATTTGTTTTTCTTTTTAAATTTTTCTTTTGCATGTTTTGTTTTACAGTTACTTCTGCTCTAAGTGATGTTACAGAGCTTTGAAGTACCCTAGTTCAACTGGACATCATGGATAAATTGCGCTTAGAGTGCTTTTCAAAGTGGACTCCCTGAGTTTGCAGTGTGAGTATCACTGAGGAGCTGATTTGCAGTGCTAAGCCTCTTGCCCCTCCTCCAAATATCCTAAGTTTGCATCTCTTGAGAAGTCCAGCTATCTCTTTAAACGAGCTTTCCTGGTGAGTCTCATGTAATTTAAGAGCTACTTGTTTATTGCACCAGATCCTGGTAAATAAATGAAGGAAAAGTGCTTTGATTAAAACTGTTATGATTTCCTTCTTCTAAGTTTCTGTGGTTTGAAATTTTCTTATTCAGTTTTTCATTTCATGGTCAGATATTTTTATTTTTATTTTTATTTTTTTATTTTTTATTTTTTATTTTTTTTTTTGTCTTTTTGAGACAGGGTCTCGCTATGCAGTTCAGGCTGACCTTGAGCTCACTTTTGTAGCCCAGGCTGGTCTCGAACTCGCACCGATCCTCCTGCCTCAGCCTCCCGAGTGCTGGGATTACAGGGGTGCGCCACCACGCCCGGCCCATGGTCAGATATTTTTAAATCACATTGATAATGATTTGTGTGTTGGCCAACTTTCTTCTTGCCGGACGTATCACCTGACTCCGCAGTGTAAATGTAGAGATGTTTAGCTTGGCTTGTGTTTGAAAGGGGGCTGGGAAGCAGAGCAAGAGCAGTGCCAGAGGAGCAGGAGCCAAGGCCACCGTGGTGTCCATCAGGCACGTACATCGTTAGGTTTAAATCTCTAGTAGCTTCCTAGTCTGTGACTTTAGAAAGAAGCTTGATCTTTGAGTCTTAGCTTTAGTGTCTCAAAAGTATTTTTTTTTTTTTTTTGCTTTTGTTTGTTTATTTATTTATTTTTATGGCCGGCTCAGCCTGCCCTGAGGGCAGGGCTGGCGCCGCATGTGGTGCCGGGGATCGAACCTCGGTCCCTGTAGCCGCCTAAGCTTTCCTAAGCAGGAGCTTTAGACCACTGAGCCATCCTGCTGGGCTCTCAAAAGTATTTTGAATTTTACTTTGTAGATATATTATAAGGATTAAATAATTTAGTAAATTACTTGACTAAGCATCTAGCAGAGTGATGTCAGTGTTAAACCATTTTTTAAAGCCAGTTTTTCTGTTTGTCAGCTGCCATTTGTTCTGTGATAATATGTAAAGCTTATTTATTTATTTATTTATTTTTGTATTTGGTGCAGGGGCTGCAGGGTCTACAGGGTCTCACTACACAGAACAGACTCATAGTGACTCTCCTATTTTCAGCTTCCCAAACACTGGAATTACAGGTGTGCGCCACCGTGCCAGGTCTCAGTCGCCCTCTCAGTGTGCCGGGGGATGAAGCTAGCACAGCACTGCAGGCAGTGAGTGTTGGCTGCTGTGCTCTGCCTAGCAGGCGCTTTAATCCCGCTGAGCTGTCTGGCCAGCCCTTTATAAAGCTAGTTTTAGTTTGAAAGGTCAGATACAAATTTTACTAACTGTATTGTTACTGTCATCAAAGTATATATGATGCCATTATTCAGGAAAATATATTTTAACAATTGAAACATATCCTGTTATGGTTTTGAATTAAACATATTACTGTATAACTCATATTTATTTTATCAGAGATCCCACACCTATTGCTATCATGATGAATCACTGGATTTCACAAATATTATCACTTTTTAAACATTCTTTCTCTTCTCTTGATCTACTTCTGTCTTCCAGCTGGAGCATGGTGTGTACATTTATCGTCATTTTAAGAGATTGCCTCCGTTTTCCTTCCTTGGACTCTCTCTCTACTTTCTTTTCATATTTTCTGCCTCACTACTTCAGCCTCCTTAGTTCAGCTAAAGTGCGCAAGTGCATCAGCACGTTTACAGTGCAGAGCAGCCTGGGGAGCGAGCTGGAATAGCATGGCTGTTTTCATTGTTTGGTTAAAATTCTGGTTATACTGTAGCGCCATGGAGCAAAAGGAAATGGCACTGAAGATAACCTTAAATTCCATCTATAGCTTTAATGTTAATGTTTGTAAGATGGCAACAAAATTAAGAATTTGTTGATCAGACTTTCTGGAAGCATAAAATAAAAATGAGTGAATACTGGAGATGGTGAAAAAATTTAATGATGAAAATGATAGAAAACATGTATTAGACTAATGTTCAAAAGCTGACATGAAAGTCATACATTTTATTTATTTATTTATTTATTTATTGTTTCAGAACTTTTGTTTGTTTATTTTTATGGCCGGCTCAGCCTGCCCTGAGGGCCGGGCTGGCGCAGCATGTGTTGCCGGGAATTGAACCATGGTCCCTGCAGCCACCTGAGTTTTCCTAAGCAGGTGCTTTAGACCACTGAGCCATCCTGCCAGGCACCTGAAAGTCACACATTTTATTAATTAATTAATTTATTTATTTATTAGAATTTTTTATTTTATTTATTTTTTTCTTGTTTCAGAACCTTTGTTTGTTTATTCACTCATTTTTATGGCTGGCTCAGCCCACCCTGAGGGCAGGGCTGATGTAGCATGTGGTGCCGGGGATTGAACCGCGGTCCCTGAAGCCGCCCAAGCTTTCCTAAGCAGGCACTTTAGACCACTGAGCCATCCCACCGGGCCCCCAGAAAGTCATACATTTTAATCTCTTCTTATTGAGGTTATTCTTCTGTCTCCAAACACAGGTGTGTCTTGTGCTCCATACTTTGCTACTTTCACTTGCTGTCACATTTGGCTAAGCCCTGATAGCTGGCTGTTTATGGTCAGGTATACAGATGCTTTGCACTTCTGTTTTCTTTGCCTTGATTTCATAAATTTTCATTAATACCCCACTAACCTACTGGCCCTCGCTCTCCTCTATGGTCAGTCCCTTGCATAGACAAGACTGACAGTTGTTCTGTCACGTGCCCTTCCTAGTCCATTGGCATGAGAAGGGACTGTACAGACCATCCTAGTGACAGTATTCATTTCCTGAAGGGAAGCAGTCCCAGACCAGAGAGACCACGTGACCTTGCTACAGACCTCAGTAAGTTACTGACTCCTGCAAAGTCAGAACCCCTCCACCTCCACCTGGATTTCTAATTTGGTGTGATGATATGATTAAAGACAAACTTTCTAGTTCTAAATGTGGAAATAAGTCCTTTCCTTTCACACAATGAATATTGTGTCTGATAAAAGGTAACATTTGAAAGCATCCTGAAAATACACTGCATGCTAAATACCCCTGAATGGAGGAACCCACTGAACCCCTACAGCAATCCTGTGACATTGGGAGTACTGTTATCTTTCTTTTTTTCAGAGGAGAAAATGAAGTAGATAACAACTTGCCTCAGAGTCATAAGCTTAGAGCCCATATAAATAAGATGAAGCATACTCAGAACCCTCTTAGGTAAAGCTTGTTTGTTGACAAGATAGGAAGTCCTTTATTACATTAGAAATAAGAAGGAAAAAAGTGTAAGAAATATAACATTTCTGTTATGGTTTGTGTATATGTGCCCCCCTGGAAGTCTCATGCAGTCATGGGCAGCTTCTAGAGTTTGTGATGATTTTTTTTTGTTTTTTTTTGTTTTGTCTTTTTGAGACAGGGTCTTGTTATGCAGTTCAGGCTGTCCTTGAGCTCACTTTTGTAGCCCAGGCTGGTCTCGAACTTGCACCAATACTCCTGCCTCAGCCTCCCGGGTACTGGGATTACAGGCATGTGCCACCACGCCCTGCTGTGATGAATTATTGTGGGTGTGGATGCTGCACTTGCCCTGGGGCATATAAGTTGCATTACAATGTGAGGAGAGGAGGGGCTCACTAGCTGCCTGAGCTGCTGCCACTTCCTTTGCTCTTTGCTCTTTGCCACCATCATAAACCTCTGCCCTCTGCCATGTGCTGCTCTGTTTGGGAGCCAGCTGAGTGTGGACTGAGACCTGCAGTAGCTGTGACACCTTTCCTTCCTTCATTCTGAGAGTGAGGCATTTTTCTCAGCAATGAGAGAAGAGTAATGGAGACAGTTCCCTTGCTTGGGTCTCAGTGGTTGTGTCTGGCAAGCATCAGTTGTGCGCCTGTAACCTCAGAACCGTTCCTCCTCTCACATTTCTTTGTGATCATAGAACAGCAAGCGCCAGATTCTCCCGGACTGTGACCTTGGGTCTGTTTTTCACTGCTAGCCCACCCCAGAAGGCCACTTGCTTTTTCACAGGCTGTTAAGATTTGATATCTGTACACAAAGAATGCCAGTTAGCAAGGCACAGTATATTTAAGTTTTTATTGCAAATTGGCAATTTTTAATTGTGAATATTTATGGGCCACAAAATGAAACTATGATTTGTTTTTTTTTTTTGGTGGGACCAGGGTTCAAACTCAGGACCTTGCACTTGCCCAGCAGGCACTTGTGCCTCAGAGCCATCTCCCCAGCCCCGAAACTATAATTTCTGAGTGTAATGTATGATGCAGAATAATTAAATCAAGTTCCTTGATGTCTCCATCACTACAAATACTCAACACTTTGGGATTTTTGCTTTTTGTGTGTGTGAGAGAGATCATTTAAAGCATACTCTCAGCACGAATGAGATGTACAGTGCTCTATTTCTTAACTGTACTCACCACACTGTACAGGAACGTTTAGTTGGTTTTGATGTTTTGAGACAGGTTTCACTGTGAGGTTCAGGCTGTGCTTGAATTGACTACATAGCCTTGGCTGCCTGCTCTTGAACCCCCAGCAATCCTCTTGCCTCAGCCTCCCAAGCTGGGATTACAGCCATACACACAATGCCCAGTGGAGCAACATGACGTGTTTTGAATACATTATTAGATATTTTCTTTTCTTTTTTTTTTTAATTTTTATTTATTTATTTATTTATTTTTCTTGTTTCAGAACCTTTGTTTGTTTATTCACTCATTTTTTTATGGCCGGCTCAGCCCACCCCGAGGGCAGGGCTGGCGCAGCATGTGGCGCCGGGGATCGAACCGCAGTCCCTCAAGCCGCACAAGCTTTCCCAAGCAGGCACTTTAGACCACTGAGTCATCCCACCGGGCCCCCTATTTTCTTTTCTTTTTTAAAAAATATTATTTTATTTTATTTTTTTCTTGTTCCAGAACTTTAGTTTTTTTAAGCTTATTTATTTATTTATTTATTTATTTATTTATTTTTTGCCTTTTTGAGACAGGGTCTCCCTATGCAGTTCAGGCTGGCCTTGAGCTCACTTTTGTAGCCCAGGCTGGTCTCGAACTCACACCAATCCTCCTGCCTCAGCCTCCCGAGTGCTGGGATTACAGGCGTGAGCCACCACGCCCGGCTGTATTTTATTTTCTTGTTTCAGAATTTTTGTTTGCTTATTTATTTATTTTTATGCCTGGCTCAGCCTGCCCTAAGGGCAGGCAGGGCTGGCGCAGCATGTGGTGCTGGGGATCGAACCGTGGTCCCTGCAGCTGCTTAAGCTTTCCTAAGTAGGCACTTCAGACCACTGCGCCATCCTGCCGTGCCCCTGTTTCAGAACTTTAGTTTGTTTGTTTATTTTTATGGCCGGCTCAGACTGCCCTGAGGGCAGGGCTAGCTCAGCCTGTGGTGCTGGGGATCGAACCACGGTCCCTGCAGCCACCCACGCTTTCCTAAGCAGGCACTTTAGAACACTGAGCCATCCTGCGGGGCCCCCATTAGATATTTTCTTTTTTTTTTTAAGAATTTTTTATTTTATTTATTTATTTATTTTTCTTGTTTCAGAACCTTTGTTTATTCACTCATTTTTTTTATGGCTGGCTCAGCCTACCCCAAGGGAAGGGCTCGCGTAGCATGTGGTGCCGGGGATCGAACCGTGGTCCCTGAAGCCACCCATGCTTTCCGAAGCAGGCGCTTTAGACCACTGAGCCATCCCGCTGGGCCCCCCCATTAGATATTTTCTTAGCTATATGATTTAAAATGTTTTCTGCTGTACTGTAGACTAATAATAAATTCTGTTATTATGAGGAAGCCTTTTAGTTTAATGCAATCCCTTTTATTTTTACTTTTCTTGTCTGTGCCACTGGAGTTAAATCTAAAAAGTTCATTGTCCAGACTGATGTCATGAAGTACTTCTCTATGTTCCTTGTTAATATTTTTGCTGCTTCTGTTCCTGTTAGGAACATCTTTAATCCATCTACAATTGATTTTAGCATACAGTTTGAGAAAAGAATTCAACTTCATTCTTCTAAACGTGGGTATTCGTTTTTTTCAATCTTACTTTAAAAAAAAATTTTTTTTAAGGATTTTTATTTTATTTTGTTTTTTCCTTGTTTCAGAACTTTTGTTTTTTTATTTTTTATTTATTTTTTATTTTTATGGCGGGCTCAGCCTGCCCTGAGGGCAGGGCTGGAGCAACATGTGGTGCTGAGGATCGAACCGCGGTCCCTGCAGCCGGCCAAGCTTTCCTAAGCAGGCGTTTTAGACCACTGACCCATCCTGCCGGGCCAATCCTACTTTTTTTTTTTTTTTTTGAGACAAGGTCTAGCTATGCAGTTCAGGCTGACCTTGAGCTCACTTTTGTAGCCCAGGCTGATCTCGAACTCACACTGATTCTCCTGCCTCAGCCTCCCAAGTGCTGGGATTACAGGCGTGAACCACCATGCCAATCCTACTTTCTGAAAACCCTCATTTTCTCATAGGTCTTCACAGTACACTTTTAGTGTAAATAATCAACACACAAAAACCTGTGTTCTGTGCTGGCCAAATAGCTCAGCTGATTAAAGTGCCTACAATTATGCTCAGGGGCTGGGGTTCAATACCCAGGCATGCTATGCCAGCCCTACCCTTCAGACACACTGAGACAGCGATTGAGACTGGGTGTAGTGGCACGCACCTGCAATCCCAGCTCTTGGGAGGCTGTAAACCAGAGGATCACTATGAGTCCCATCTAGTAGTCAGGCCCTGAACACCTTGTATACCCTTCCCTAAAATACAAAAAAAAAGCAAAAAAAAAAAAAAAAAAAAAAAAAAATCTGTGTTCTTTCTGTATACTAAGGCAAACTAAAATCAAGAGAACAATCGCCGGGCGTGCTGGCGCATGCCTATAATCCCAGCACTTGGGAGGCTGAGGCAGGAGAATTGGTGCGAGTTCGAGACCAGCCTGGGCTACAAAAGTGAGCTCAGGATCAGCCTCAACTGCATAGTGAGACCCTGTCTCAAAAAGACAAAAAAAAAAAAAAAAAAAAAAAAAAAAAAAAAAAAAAAAAAAAAAAAAAAAAAAAAAAAAAAAAAAAAAAAAAAAAAAAAAAAAAAAAAAAAAAAAAAAAAAAAGAGAACAATCATATGTACAATAGTCACAAAAAATGCTGTTAAGAATAAATGCAAGCAAGGAGATGAAAGATTTGTGCATTGAAAACTATAAACTTTGATGAAAGAAACTGAAGAAGATAACATTTACTTCACACATTACTAAAAAGCAAAATATTGTTTAAAAATGTCTGCATTTGCTAAGGTGATTTACAAATTCAATTTGACCCCTATGAAAATTTCACAATTTTTGTAGCGACAGGGAAAAGAAGTTGAAAATTGATATGAGCCACAAAACACCATGAAGTGACAGAACTGTCGTAAAAAGAAACAAACAAAGCTACACGTATTATGCTACCTAATTTCAAATAACACTGCAATGTCATAGTGATTAAAATATGACACTGGCCCCCCAAAACTATACGTAGTCACCAAAATAATCCACAAAATGTATAGTCAAGTCACTGTTATCTCACAAGAGAAAATACTTTTTATACAATAAAAATATTAAATCATGAAAAAAATAAATTAATTAAATGAAAAAAAAGAAAATACTTTTTGCTTATGCTGCTTGATTTCTCAGTTCTTCATACTCTAATGACTCTAATCCAATCTTTTTCATCATATGCCTGAACCATTCCTTTTCAATGTAAACTTTTCATGTTGTTTAATTATTGGATTGTTAGTTTCATAAAAATTCACTGAAGATCTACTTGTAAAAGACCTATCTGAGTTAAAGAAATAAACTAAGGAAGAAAAAGTTCAAATGTGGTCTTTAATTCTATCACAGGCCAATAAAGGAAAAAAAAAAAAAAAAGAAGGCACAGTATTAGTTATGGGTATACAAAATAGTATTACCAAGCTGCTGTTATAATTCATATACTTCTGAAATATTTAGTGTTGGGGTCCGGCGGGATGGCTCAGTGGTCTAAAGCGCCTGCTTGGGAAAGCTTGGGTGGCTGCAGGGACCGTGGTTTGATCCCCAGCACCACATGCTGTGCCAGCCCTGCCCTCCAGGTGGGCTAAGCTGGCCATAAAAATGAGTGAATAAACAAACAAAGGTTCTGAAACAAGAAAAATAAATAAATAAATAAAATAAAAAATTCTTAAAATAAAGAAATATTTAGTGTTATTTGTGAGTACTTTGTCAAACGTTACATTCAGGGTACATTTATATTAGTCCAGTCAGTAGTGTGACATCAATATTATTAATTCTATTTTACAGAGTAGCTGGTTGCATACAGATAAATGTTGTATCTAGGGTTGCATAGCACTTAAAATTGCAGGGATAGAATTAACAGGAGGAATTCTATAACAGAGCCTCTCCTTTTTTTCTTATCTACTGTGGTATCTCTCTGATACTTTTGAGGCAAAGCTTAGAATTTAATTAATTTTTCTTAGGGAATTTAGGAATCATTTTACAATAAAGGTAATATGTGAACAAAATTTGAAATACATAAGCAATTTTGTAAGCAAATAAAATTTAACCCTGGGGCCCGGCAGGATGGCTCAGTGGTCTTAAGCGCCTGCTTAGGAAAGCTTGGCCGGCTGCAGGGACCGTGGTTCGATCCCCGGCACCACATGCTGCACCAGCCCTGCCCTCAGGGCAGGCTGAGCTGGCCATGAAAATGAATAAATAAACAAATAAAAGTTCTGAAATAAGAAAAAGGGAAAAATAAATTAAAAAATTCTTTAAAAAATTTAATCCACAAAAGTCATAAAGCTATGGGATATAGTATGTTGTTAGTGTTTTTACTGAGTAGTTTGAAGTACCTGTATTGTTAATTTTGCTACTTCAGGATTGGGGACTTTATTCCGTTGTAGTCATTGTAAATGGATTAATGGACTTGAAATTCACAAATATTATTAAAAATATTATGTAGTTTTATACTAGAATATACTCACATATTATTTGAAATTATTTGTGTACATATAATTCTTCAAGTTACAACTAAGAGTTTGTACAGAATAGGATCCAGATATTTTAGTTTCCTCATTAAGCAACTATCATATTTAAGCCTTATTAAATAAATGCACATTCTTTTTTTTAACAAAAGCATATTCTATACAATAGAATTAGAAAATTATTATGTGTAATAGTATGAAATGAAAATGAGCCGGGCGTGGTGGCGCACGCCTGTAATCCTAGCACTCGGGAGGCTGAGGCAGGAGGATTGGTGTGAGTTTGAGACCAGCCTGGGCTACAAAAGTGAGCTTAGGACCAGCCTCAACTGCATAGCGAGACCCTGTCTCAAAAAGACAAAAAAAAAAAAAGAAAATGAAACCAATATTATTACTACCATTAATAGTAAGACAATGATATAACTTCAGAGGTTGATGGCTCATTTCAGTAAAACATGCTTCTTAGGTCAATAGAGGCTACTTCATCCTGCCGGCTTGCTCTTCCATTAATAGAGGCAGATATTGACCCTGACCCTTCTTTCCTTGCAAGGAAGACCCTGAGAGAGATGGGGATCATTGCCGCAAATCCATTATTATAATTCATAAAAGCAACAAAGTCTATATTTTCCTGGTAGTGCGTCAGAAAATATCATCTTTGCATTAGAAAGTCAGCAGTATTTTTTTATAGCTGACCTCACTAATAATGTTACACATAAATTCAATTTGTGTTGTAATCTTATCATTCTTTTGGCATATATTACAAAGATAAAAACCTTTAAAATAATATCAAAGCAGAGCCTTAGGAATTTTTATTTTTAAATTCTCTCCTTGGTAGCACTAGGGATGACCTTTAACCTTTCACCTGGAAATAGTTACCTTCTGAGACCTGTGATATCATGTACAGTTATTTTTATTTTTATTTTGTTAGGGTCTCACTACTGAGTCATAGTGATTCTCCTGTTTGTACCTCCCAAGGGCTGGGATTACAGATGCGCGCCACCATGCCCAGTATCGCCAGCTCAGCGCGCTCTAGAGTGGGGCTGGCACGGCACGAGGGGCCAGGAGCCAAACCCTGACCCTTGCGCTTCCTCTAAGTAAGCACTAAATCCGCTGAGCTATACCGCTGGCCCTTAGTTATTTCAATAAAATAGAAAATTTTTATCAATGTGTTCTTTCAGTTATTTACAAATCAAAATTTAAAAAGCAAATGTAAATATTACTATTGTGATATATTAAAGAAAGATCAAGGTGACACACGCCTGTAATCCCAGCACTTGGGAGGCTGAGGCAGGAGGATCAGTGTGAGTTTGAGACCAGTCTGGGTTACAAAAGCAAGCCCAAGACCAGCCTGAACTGCATAGTGAGACCCTGTCCAAAAAAAATAGGGATCAGAGCCTAGTATGTCACAGCATCTGTAATTGAACTCAAAGGGCCAGGCTTAATTCTAATTTTCAAAAAATTGCTTAGTGTAAAATACAATATTTACTTATTTATGTATATATTTATTTATGTATTTGGTAGAGGATCTCACTACACAGCTCGGACTCATAGTGATCCTCCTGTTTTCAGCCCTCCCAGCACTGGGATTACGGGTGTGCCTGGCTCATTGTGCCTGGGACCCAGGCCAGCATGGCCTGTGGTGCTGGGGATTGAACTTGGGTCCCTGTTCCTAAGCAGGTGCCTGGTCAGTAGTCCCAAAACAATATTTAAAATGTACTCCATTTTATGATACACGCAGAGTAATACTTTAGTATGTACATTCCTTCCATGATGATTTGTAATGATAATTTTACAGAGTAGATATATATATTTTTAACTTTATTTATTTATTTTTCCTTGTTTCAGAACCTTTATTTGTTTATTCACTCATTTTTATGGCCGGCTCAGCCCGCCCGGAGGGCAGGGCTGGCAGAGCCTGTGGTGCTGGGAATCGAACCGCGGTCCCTGAAGCCGCCCAAGCTTTCCAAAGCAGGCTTTAGACCACTGAGCCATTCCGCCGGGCCCCCCAGAGTAGATATTTAATAGTAAGAGATACTGATATTCTTCTGAACCTTTTATTGTATATTCAATACTTGCATTGGAATAATAATGTTTCATTAAGTTTTGTCCCCTGCATTAGAGAAAATAGGAAGAAATCAAACTTTTAGGGAGAAAAGGCTCATAACCAATATTAAGCAATTATTAATTATGCTCTATATAAAAACAAATGCTAAGTGGTGTGAATAATGTATATATAGCCAAGATTCCAACAGGGAGAGATAATGCTTAGGTTAAAATAAAAAAAGAAACATGTCACTCATAGTAACAATAGTTTAAAAGTGTGGTTGAATTAAGACAAATTTTCTTGGATTTGGCCTTACAGTCTTGTAATATTCTGAGTTTATGTGATTATGGAGGCATGGTAAGGCCAGGAGGTGCAAAGGTCTGAGATATTATAAACATAACTACATGTATCATTGAGATCACCTTCCTTTCTTTCTTGCTTCAGTTTATCTTGAAGCATAAATGGAAAAGTTGCATTTCAAGGTGAATTGTGAGAAGATCATGGCCAACTCTCTTATGATAGCCGAAAAAGAGAAGCAAAAAGAATGAAATAAGGAGATACTTATTTATTTATTTATTTATTTATTTATTTATTTATTTATTTTGGTGGGATCAGGGCTCAAACTCACAACCTTGCACTTGCCAGGCAGGCACTTGTGCCAAGGAGCTATCTTCCTGGCCCCAAGATTTTTTTTTTTTTTAATTTTTATTTTATTTTTTTTTAAGAATTTTTTATTTTTTATTTATTTTTTTCTTGTTTCAGAACCTTTGCTTGTCTATTCACTCATTTTCATGGCCGGCTCAGCCCGCCCCGAGGGCAGGGCTGGTGCAGCATGTGGTGCAGGAATCAAACCGCAGTCCCTGAATCCCAAGCAGGCACTTTAGACCACTGAGCCATCCCACCGGGCCCCTAAGGAGATTTTTAAAGATGATTCTTTTAGAAAGTGTTACGCTATGAATCCCATCAGCTAACTTTTAGAATGAGAATGGCTGCCTTAACCTCAAGCTTGATGAGAAAGATTTCAGCGTGATTACTTTAAGGAGCTTGATATGGGCTCCCAATAATGGAGAAACTTAGCAGGTGAATGTTTCAGTTAGAACCAAGAAAGGGAAAATGCTCGATGTTAACAAAGTGAAGATTTTTTCCTGGGGGAAAAAAAAAAAAAAATCAGCCTTTTTTCGTAAGTCAAAAGTACTACCGTGTCACACACCATCTTCCTCAAGAAGTGTATTCTGATATAAAAACTAGTTATTAACAATAATTGATTTCTCTAAGAATGAACAACTGTAGAGATTGGGCTGAGGGAGAAGTTAAGTCGGGAAGCTGAGTGACTTATCAGAGTTTGCTTGACTTGGGAAGAGGGATTTATTCTGTTAAGACTTGCTATTCAGTCTTTGGTCACTTGCTGTGCACAGAAGACAAAAACTTGCACAGATGGTTAATAGCTGAAAACAGCTCTCCACTAATAGGAGAGTTGATGACTTCTTCTTGAAGGGGCTGCCTGACAAGGCATTATGACATCAATCACAGCTCCAAATTCCACATGAAAGGGCGAGAATATGTAAGATTTGAAAGAAGCAAAAAAAAAAAAAAAAAAAAAAAAAAAAAAAAAAAAAAAAAAAAAAAAGACAGTTTTATTTATTTTTTTCAAATAAATAAGAAACCAAGATATTTTATTAACACCAAGAACACATTTTATTTTATTTTATTTTTTTCCCTCATGTCAAACTGCTTTATTACATCTTAAATAACAGTACAGTTTAATATAGGGTCTATCTTGCATCCAGCCTCCTTGCAGTACACTGACTTTAAAATTAAATACAAAAGGTGGAAAGGGTGAAGGTGCAGAGAGCTCTGCAGAGTCATCTGACAGAAGGGAGGGGACTTCATCGTGTTCTCGTTGCCAGGTCCAGGCCTACCGCACGGTCACAGCACAGTTTGTACAGGATGTCGTGGGAACAGGATGGCAAAGCCACTACTGCTGCTATGAGGGGGCCAGGGACCAGGAAGAGGGAGGGCCCACAGGACCCTGCTGTCCAGACGCTGCTGCTGCTGCTGCTCATGGGGACGACCCCGTGTAGGCAGGTGGGGTCCAAGGTCTGCCCCCTGTGGGAGAGGGCTGTCCCAGCTGGGCGGCTGAGAAAGGGCGGGGTCGAAGGTCGGGCACCCCTTCCCTCCTCCCTCAGAATCCAACAGCAGTCTTTTTAGTAGGACTTTTTTTGTTTGTTTGTTTGTTTGTTTTTTTTTTAAGAAGTAAAGAAAACAGTGACTCATCCCGCTACTCAAGCATGTGGAGCACTTGCTGCTTCCAAGGTGTGCAGAGTAGCAACAGAAGTGGACAGAGCCGCCATGGTTACAACTTTAAGAGATTATTTCTTAAAAGAAAAAGAACATCTAAGGACTGAGTCCTATATGCACTTTTGAGCATTTCTACAGCATGCGATTCTAAGAGTAAACCCACCCAATATGGCAAACAATCAAATTTTAAAATTTAACTTAGAAAGTCTGAGATCATTATTTTCAAAACATTGATTTGTACATTGTTTCATACACAAATAACCAACTGACTATCCAAGCACAGGACAGGCATCTCTCGACAGGTTCCTGTCAGCAAGAGCAGGGGTAGCGCTGGGCAATTAGACTCCCTCCAACTTCACAGGAACCCAAGGTGAGAGCAAACAGAACTGGAGAGCGAACAGAGAATGCGGGAGGAAAGGGGCCGGGCCTGAGCTGATGCTCGGCACGGGGAAGGACTCTGACCACGTCCGTAACCGCCACAGTACGTGCTCATCTACTCTGCTTCTCGGCCTCTCTCCTCCTACACCGTGTTTGTGTTTGACAGTCATCTGCGACACAAGACAGGAGCAGAAAACCAGGGACTAGACTGTGCCCCCATGGTCAGAGACCTGCCCCTAGCAATGGTTCTGTTCCACTGTCACACAGAAAGGAATATACTTAAAAAAGAAAATATGAATGCTTCCAAAATCCTGCTACAAACACAGCTTGAAATTTAGAAATGATTATAAGATAAACAAAGTCCTCAACTTGTTTTGCATGAATGCCATGATACAGGGTCACTGGTCTACTCTGCAATGAGCTAGTGGAAAGGTGTATCTGTCTCACAATTACACTCAGGGTTACCTTCTGGTTAACATTTTTATTGTAGTATTTCCTTTTAAAATTCATCCAAGACAAAAAAAAAGAAAACAAAGACAATGGCCCCGGAAGGAATGCACAATTTGTTTTAGTTTACAGCACAGAGATCCTTCTCTTAATGGGAATTGTGCTCTTGGTTTCAGCAATAAGTGAAGGAGAAAAGATCTTGCCCTTTGAAGTTCTGAGGGGAGTGTGGGTGTCCACGTTAGTATGGGTGGATAAGATATGCTATCACTGTAGCGCTTCAAGGTTGGAATGGTCTTCCTGTCACGGTGGCATCCGCCCGTGGCTACGGATGTTAGTTCCAGATCTTGAGGAAGCTGTCCCAGGACCCTGTTGCCACAGCCATGCCATCATCAGTCACCCCCAGGCAGCTGACGCGGTTGTCATGTCCAGCCAAGACACCTGCCCTGTCAGCTTTGAGAGCATCCCACACATTGCAGTTGAAGTCATCATATCCAGCGAGGAGGAGGCGCCCGCTCTTGGAGAAAGAGACAGAGGTGATCCCGCATATGATGTTGTCGTGGGAATAGGTCATGAGTTCCTGGTCTGCACGGAGGTCGAAGAGCCTGCAGGTAGCGTCATCTGAGTCAGTGGCAAATGCGTTGCCGTTTGGAAAGAAGCAGATGGCATTGATGTCGGACTCGTGGCCAGTGAAGGTCTGCCGGCACATGCCTTCTCGGACATCCCAGAGCTTAGCTGAGGCATCACAAGCACCGGAGACAAATAGTCTGGTGTCGGGAGCCAGAGACAGGCTCATGACGTCCCCAGTGTGTCCAGTGAACGTGGTTGTCTGCTGGCCAGTCTCGATATCCCACAGTGCACATGTGGTGTCTCCAGAGCTGGTGACAATCTGATTGTCGTCCAGGAATCGGCAGCAGGACAGGTAGCCTGTGTGTCCTGCCAGCTCACGGCTCACACGCACGTTCCCTTCGCGAGTCTTCAGATTGCAGATAGAGCAAATGTTGTCCAGGCCGCCATAGGCTACGTAATTTCCAGAAGGGGCATAAGCACAGGTCATGACCCAGGAGGAGCGCAGTGGGACGGCATGGACCTTGTTTGTGGTATAGCTGTCCCAGATGATGAGTTTCCCATCCTGCGAAGCACTGACCAGGAGCCTGGAGTCTGTGTCCCAGTGCATAGCGTAGATCTTAGCCAGGTGCCCCCTCAAAGTCCTCCTGGTGCGCATCTGGATTCTTCCCACGGGGTCGATGTTGTTTGTGATCTGTGAGAGAGTTGCATCCACACATGCTTTCCGAGCATCCCTGATCTGGTTCTTGAGTTGCTCGGCTTCCTGCCGCAACTGGTCAAGTTCACTCATCCTCAGGTCCTAGTATTCTTGCCACCAGCACAGAGAATCCGGGATCTCGCCCTGCGCCCGCCTCCCTGCCGCCGGTTGGTTGCTGCGCTCGCGGCTCGCGGGCAGAGCCGGCCAAGAACACATTTTAAACTCCAGAAAACAATAGCCAGGTGTGGTGGCACACGCCTGTAATCCCAGCACTCGGGAGGCTGAGGCAGGAGGATCAGTGCGAGTTCAAGACCAGCCTGGGCTATAAAAGTGAGCTCAAGGCCAGCCTGAATTGCATAGTGAGACCCTGCCTCAAAAAGACAAAAAAAAAAAAAAAAAAAAAGCCTACAGAAAACATTAGTTATAGTACATAATATTCATAAGCAAAGATAAACCATATATTAAGTAGTTGCAAAGTTATAAACCATTTATTTCCCGAACATTCTTCTATATTTTAAGTTTGCATATTAAGGATCAGATTTTCTATTTGGGGGGAATAGGGAGCAAAAGGTGTATTTGTCACCATCACCAGCTAGACATGCTCACTGTGTGTTCCGCTACTTATATGTAAGGCCCAGGTGGACTGGAAGTGCAGTTGATGAGCATTTTAATAAACTGGACAGCCACATGTCCCTGGGCCTCTTGGACAATTGTAAACCAATGTAATGAATTATAATTTGACCAAATAGAAGGTAAAGTTTTCCTATTTTGTGTTCTTATCAATTCATATTAAGATTAAACAAATGGATGAAATGAAAGACATTATGTTAATAAATGTTAACCTTTTATTTATTTATTTATTTATTTATCTATCTATTTATTTATTTATTTATGAGACAGGGTCTGGTTGTGCAGTTTAGGCTGGCCTTGAGCTCACTTTTGTAGCTCAGGCTGGTCTTGAACTCGCATCCATCTTCCTGCCTCAGCCTCCCGAGTGCTGGGATTACAGACATGTGCCACCACGCCCGGTCTCTGTGGCTGACTCAGTGTGCCTGAGGCAGGGCCGGCACAGCATGTTGTATGAGGGACTGAACCTTGTTCCCTGCACTTTCCTGGGAAGGTACTTAGTCCACTGAGTTATCTCACGGACCCTTAGAAAAATTTGTTAATGTCTGTGTTACCAATATTTGATTTTTGAAATGTTTACTGAGAAGCTTAATCATGTGTGACATTTAAAATATCCCAGATACATGTGACATGAAAATTTGTCAATCATACATAGACATATAACATCAGTCTCTCATCATCTTTCAAATGTGTGTTCTAAAACTACAACTACTATAGTGGAAAGATGCAAGAGATTTCTTATAGCAGTGACCTTCAATTAACAGAAAGGACACATAAAAATTTAACATGATACTTTTTTTTTTTTTTTTTTTTTTTGTGGGACCAGGGTTCGAACTCATGACCTTGCACTTGCCCAGCAGGCACTTGTGCCTCAGAGCTATCTCCCCAGCCCCTAACATGATACTTTTTTTAACCTGACTGTTAATTATCAGTCAGAAAAAAAGCATGCAAAAATTTATTTAAAACAAAAATAGTCTATCCTAGCTCAGCTTCAATGATTCTGACCCATAGTTAGGCAGAACCACAGTTCTGAGCCTATGAGGAGGCAGCACATGATAGTGAGAGTCAGAAATTAAAAAAAAAAAAAAAAAAAAAAGAAAAACCCAAAACCAAAATTCCCGTGTTTAGGGCCTGGGAAATAGCTCCACTAAGTAATTACCAGAAAGCACAGGCTTTCACCCCTGATACCGTAAAAAGTCAAGAACTCCATAATCCCTGAGTGGTTTCTGACATTCCCCAATTCCTACAAGTTTTTTTTTTTTTTTTTTTGCTTTTAATTAAGTTTTTTTTATTACTTCTAATAAGAAATTACAATGTGACATTTATTTCTAAAACAAGTTAAATATACATTCCCTATAATTGATAAAATGCATATTGTTGTGTTCATTGTAGTTACACAGAGCACAGAGTATAAACATGATACATTTTCTAATGGTTATTAGTACAATAGATTTCTTCTCTTTGATCTAAGAGAAGGTAGCTGTACACACAGTCAAATATTCCATAATTGGAGTGGGTGACTGGTGAAACCAGCAATGTTGGAAGCTGTTGATTAGAGCCTTTTACAGCTCAGCATACTAAACTACCTTTACATTTTATGTGTCATGATTAAACTTTTCTGCTGGGTGGTTAACGGTAAGTTATAGCAAGGCTTGTATAATGAGACATGTAGTTTTTTTTTTTTTAATCTCCCAAGGTCAGTCAAATCCCCTCAGGATTTACTTTGGAACCATGTACAGTGCTTTGTAGATCTGTTGTCAGTGTCAGCCATCTGAATGAGTCATGGCCATTGCTTGAACAGTTTGCTCTCTATGAAAGCCCAAGAGAATGTTTTCTCTCTAAGTGACTTTCCTTAGGCACACTATATACCTTCAGTTCCTTTCCTCTGTGGTCCCTTAATCTCCTTGAACAGAAAATTTGGGACATTACTGAGTTATAGAATATTACAGCACAGGTTCTGTTCTGTCCTGAGTCTTCAGTGACCTTGAAGGGCTAGGGCCAAAATATTGGCTATCCTTGTAGCCCTTCTTTTTCTCTAAGTTTTGGTTTGTAAATTTACATTCTTGGGGCCCGGCAGGATGGCTCAATGGTCTAAAGTGCCTGCTTAGGAAAGCTTAGGCGGCTGCAAGGATGGCAGCTTGAACCCTGGTACCACATGCTGCGCCAGCCCTGCCCTCAGGGCAGGCTGAGCCGGCCATACAAATTAAATAAATAAATAAATAAATAAACAAACAAACAAAAGTTCTGAAACAAGAAAAAAAATTTACATTCTTAGGCCTCCAGAAGAAAAGCTTAGTGATACTATTACTCTAAAACATGGGTGCTTGAGCTTAATATCATTGTCTTTCTGAAAATCAAATGTCTTAGATTTAATTTGGAATTGATATTTTCCATCAATCATTGATACTTTAATAAATCCCTATACAATGTGATAAAAGCAGTTACACATTTGTACACAGATATTTAGAAATATAAGCACGTACAAAATTTTAGCATGTCCATCCTTGGGCATTTTTCCTATTCTTTTACTCTCGTTTAATATCCTTTTTTGTTTTCTTGTAAACCAACCATTTACTTTAGAGAGAGTGTAACAGTAAGTGAAATTACACTGGAATCAGCACACGTCTAAAATGCCAGAATGACAGGCATTCCAAGCATAGTTTTGGTGCTACATATTGTTATCATCAGTGTCAAAAACCTTTTGAGGTTCCTTAGGACCCTTGTCTAATTTATTCTGTGCATAGTTTTGCTTCTGCTATGTTTCCTCCTTTTCGTGCTTCCAGTCACTTTGCTGCTTAACTCTTAAGTCTTTTATTCCCATTCAGCTGTGTTATGTGTCTCCATTTTTGTTTCGTCTTTTGAGTTCTTACACTAGGGAGGCTTTACAACATTTACACATGTAGGTCTGCTTTATTTCACTTATGAGTATATGTTCAAGGTATACCCATTTATATATGAAGTCTTCTAGTTTATCATTCTTTACAGCTGAGTAATATTCCATTGTATAAAAATATCACATCTTTTTAGCCTTTCTTCACATGGTGGGCATTTTGGTTTCTTCCAAGATTTGGCTATTAGGAATTGGACTGCTAGAAACATAGGTGCACAGATATCACTATGGTATGATGTTTTCAGTTCTTCTGGGAAAATTGCAAGTAGGGGGATAGCTGGATTGAATGGGATTTCCAGCTCTGGTTTTTAAGGAGCCTGAACACTGCTTTCCATAATGGTTGCACCAGTTTGCATTCCCAACAGCAATGCAAAAGTGTTCCTTTTTCCCCACAGCCTCTCCAGCATTTGTTGCTGATTTCTTTAAGATAACCATTCTTTCTGGGGTGAGATGGTGTCTAAGTGCTGTTTTAATTTGCATCTCACGAATGACTAGAAAATTGAAACTTTTTTTTTCATGTATATGTAGGCTTCTTGAATTTGTTTCTCTGAGAGTTATGTGTTAATCTCAGATGCCCATTTCTGGATTGGATCTTTAAATGTTGGGATCCTAATGGTTTTTAGTTCTTTATACATTCTAGATAGAAGAAGTTTGTCTGAATACTTATTAGTTACATTTTTTTCAAAATTTGTGGGTTGTCTTTTTACTCTGTTGGTAATTTCTTTCTTTTCCTTTTTTTCTTTTATTTTTTTCTTGTTTCAGAACTTTTGTTTGTTTGTTTATTTATTTTTATGGCCAGCTCAGCCTGGCCTGAGGGCAGGGCTGGCGCAGCATGTGGTGCCAGGGATTGAACTGCGGTCCCTGAAGCCTCCTAAGCTTGCCTAAGCAGGCCCTATAGACCACTGAGCCATCTTGCTGGGCCCCATCTGTTGGTAATTTCTTTTAAGGTGAAAAAACTTCTTAGCCACAGGAGTTCTCAGTTGTTGATACTTTCAAGTGTTAAACGTGCATTTTGATTTTTGTCCATGAGCTCTTTGCCTGTCCCGATGTCTTCAAGATTTTCTGCTACATTCTCTTCCAGGAGATTTAATGTTTCTCTTTTAATATTTAGATATTTAACCTGTTTTGAGTTTAGATTAGGGCATGGTGATAGGCCTGGTTCAAGTTTTAGTTTCTGACATGTAGAGAGACAGTTTTTCCAGCATCATTTGTTAAAGAGGCTATCTTTCTTCCAATAAACATGTTTTGTTCCTTTGTCAAAAAATGAGGTGGTTGAGTGTGTTTGTATTTGCTTCTGCATCTTCTAATCTATTCTATTGTTCCTCAGGTCTATTTTTTTGGCCAATATCATACTGATTTTATCAGTGTAGCTTTGTAGTATAATTCTAGGTCAGGGATTGTAATGTCTCCTGCCTTACATTTTTTTGCCCAGAATTGGCTTTGCAATTCTGGGTCTTTTTTGGTTCCAAATAAATTTTAAGAGTGATTTCTTCAGGTCTGTGAGGTATGTTGATGGTATTTTGGTAGGAATTGCATTAAATCTGTATGAGAGTTTAGGGAGTATGGTCATCTTCACAATGTTGGTTCTTCCTATTTAGGAGCAGGGAATATCTATCCATTTTCTGAAATCCTCTGGAATCTCTTCTTTTTCAGAGTACTGTAGTTTTCATTGAAAAGCACTTTTACTTCTTTAGTTAGGTTCATTCCTAAGTATTTCATTTTCTTTGGTGCTATCATAAAAGGTATTATTTCTCTTAATTTCTCTCTCAGTGTGTTTGTTATCTGTATAGAGGAATGCCACTGACTTTTGTGTGTTGAATTTTAACCTGGTATGCTACTGAATTTGTGTATTAGTTCTAGTAGCTTGTTGATGGAGTTTTTAGGTTCCTCCAAATAATTTATCATGTCATCTGCAAATAATGATAATTTAACTTCTTCTTTACCTATTTTTATTCCTTTTATTTCTCTCTTTTCTAGTAGCTGTAGCTAGTATTTCCAGAACTATATTCAATAGGAGTGGTGAATCCTTGTCTTGTAGCAGATTTGAGAGTAAAAGACTTCAGTTTTTCCCAATTTATGTTTATATTAGCTGTTTGATTGTCATAGATCATCTTTACCAACTTGAGGTAGAGGCCCTCTATTCTAATTTTCTGTAGGACTTTGAACATGAATGAATATTGGACTTTGTCAAATGCCTTTTCGGCATCAATTGACATGATCATGTGATTTTTGGTTTTGGCTCTAATGATATAGTGTATTGCATTTATAGATTTGCATATATTGAACCATCCTTGCATCCCTGTGGTGTATAATCTTCTTGATGATTTGTTGTATTCTAGTGGCAAGGATTTTATTGAGAATTTTTGCATCAATGTTCATGAGAGAAATTGGTCTGTAGATTTCTTTTTTAGTTACATCTCTTTCTGGTTTTGGTATTAGTGTAATACTTGCCTCTAGGAATGATTTTTTGTTGTTTTGTTTTTTTTTGTTTTTGCAGAACCGAGGCTTGAACTCAGGTTCTTGTGCTTGCCAGGCAAGTGCTTATTCTACTGAGCTATCACCCCAGCCCTTAGGAATGATTTTGGAAGGAATGCTTCCTTTTCAATTTCATTGAAGAGTTTGAGGAGTATTGGGGTTATGTCTTCTTTAAATTTCTTGTAGAACTTAGTGTTGAATCCATCAGGTCCCTTTTCTTTGTTGGTAGGCTTTTTTTTTTTTTTTTTTTTTTTTTTTTTTTTTTTTTTTTTTTTTTTTTTTTTTTTTTTTGTCTTTCTGAGACAGGGTCTCACTATGCAGTTGAGGCTGGCCTTGAGCTCATTTTTCTAGCCCAGGCTGGTCTTGAACTTGCACCAGTCCTCCTGCCTCAGTCTCCCGAGTGCTGGGATTACAGGGATGAGCCACCAAGCCCGGCTTTGGTAGGCCTTTTATTACATTTTGTATTTCATTGGCTGTTATTGGGTCGTTGAGAGTTTTTATATCTTCTTGATTCAGTTTTGGTAATTTATGCTTTTCTAGGAATCTGTCCATTTCTTCTGTAAATAATTAAGTTTCTAAAAGATTTTTGAAATTCATTTTAATGCGAAAAAAAGATAAAATAGCAATGCAACAGCTTCAAAATAAGTTAGCAGGATGGTTACAGTAATTACTGCCATGCATAGTATTGTCATCATAGTAGTTATTCAGAGGACAAGAGGCAAATCTGATATCCATGCAATATTGATACAAATCTTTATTCTCAATGAACTAAGAGAAAAAAGCTGTATATCTATCCTAACTCATACATATATATATTTTTTTCAAGTTTCTAATAATAAGAGGAAATATCATACCATGTCTTATAAGTAGGGTGTAAGTCAAAAATCTAGTATCAATCATGAAATAATATTGTAATTAAACAATATTCAGAAAATTAATGGGGCCTGGTGGGATGGCTCAGTGGTCTAAAGCGCCTGCATGGAAAAGCTTGGGCGGCTTCAGGGACCGCGGTTCGATCCCCAGCACCACATGTTGCGTCAGCCCTGCCCTCGGGGCGGGCTGAGCTGGCCATAAAAATGAGTGAATAAACAAATAAAGATTCTGAAACAAGAAAAAAATACATAAGTAAAATAAAAAATTCTTAAAAAAAAGAAAGAAAATTAATTAAATGTTAATAAAAATTAAATTAAATATTTCAAAACTTTCTGACATCTAAGTTGGACTCATGATTTGATTTGAATTTTGGAACATTGTTTTGAAATATTTAATTTAATTTTAATTAATTGATATTTAATTAATTTCCTGCAAGTTTTATCATTTCTCAAAAGTGCTACTCCAAAGACCACAGATCTCTGGCTAAGGTAGAGTCAGTCATCATCTAAATTATAACAATGACTGCCAGTCCTTTGCTCTTGACATGTGATGTAAGTGAAGTTATAAACAAATACTACAAGTAGCATATGATTTGCAAACACACCATTGGTTGTATATCCAAGGTAAATAAAATCAGTAGGCCAAATTCATGCCTGCAGCAGTGACTTACATTAAGCAATTTGTCGATGAGAGGGCAGGATTTCATTGGGAATATGGCAAAATGAAAGCATGAGTTCTTGGAGCTATCGATATATAGGGGCTGTAGTTTCCCACTTTCAATGTTGTGTGATACAAAGGCCTGCTGCCCACTATCACTAAACATCATATATAATTATTTTTACTATGCCTGAAAGTTATATTTTAAGTGAAATCTATCAATTTGTTTATTTACTTTTTTAAAAATTTTTTTTAATAATTTTTTTTTTAAATTTTATTTACTTTTTTTCTTGTTTCAGACCCTTTATTTGTTTATTCACTCATTTCTATGGCCGGCTCAGCCCGTCCCAAGGGCAGGGCTGGCGCAGCATGTGGTGCCGGGAATCGAACCGCGGTCTCTGAAGCCACCCAAGCTTTCCCAAGCAGGCGCTTTAGACCACTGAGCCATCCCGCCAGGCCCCTGAAATCTATCAATTTAAAAGAAATGTTTTGTCTCTATCTTTCAATTATCTGTTACATTTTTGAATATAGTATGGCATACAAGCATGAGAAGGCTGATTTGAATCTTCAGGCTTGAGTGACCAAGAGTAGCAAGTAAGAATATGTGAATATTCTGTTAGAAATCTGTTGGTTGCAGGGCTAGTAGGGTTAAAAGTCCACATTACCTACTGTCAGCCCTTGAATTTTCTGAGTCTTAGTTTTACCCTAGTGATGTGATAAAATAATAATAATAATAATAATAATAATAATAATAATAATAATAATAATAATAATAATATAGCAATAACAACAACAGCAATAACAACTTTACAAAGATGATGTGATCACTAAGCCAGTTTGAACCCAGTACAATAGATGTTACGGTTGTTGTTAGTTACATTATTAATGTATTAACACATAATTAATCAAAATGACTGTGAAACTAATTAATAACCAATGAGAAGTATTGGTATGATAAAATTATTTCAGTTAATTTCAGTCAAATTCTTTGATTCAATTAATTCATATTTTCTTGAAATTAAAAAAAAAAAGGGGCCAGGGAGATGGCTCAGGGGCACAAGTGCCTGCCTGGCAAGTACAAGGTTGTGAGTTCAATTCCTGGTTCCTCAAAAAAAAAAAAAAAAAAAAAAAAAATGAGGGGCCCGGCGGGATGGCTCAGTGGTGTAAAGCACCTGCTTGGGAAAGCTTGGGCGGCTGTAGGGACCATGGTTGGATCCCTGGCACCACATGCTATGCCAACACTGCCCTCAGGCGGGCTGAGACGGCCATAAAAATGAGTGAATAAACAAAGGTTCTGAAACAAGAAAAAGAAATAAAAAAAAAATTTAAAAAACAAAAAATAAAAAAGAAAAGAAAAGAAAAGGAATTTGTTAGGATGGGCTGTGGCGATAACTCCGTAGAACAAGTGCTTGCAGAGGAGCTTGACTTCAATCCCTGGTTCTGCAAAAAAAAAAAAAAAAAAAAAAATCTATTACGAATCTGTTCAAGTAGTTGTTATTTCCTATGTCAGGAATAACATTTTTGTTAAAGAACGAGAATGTGACTCTAAGAAACTGGTTAGCTAAGCAAATACGTCTTGCATGAAATTTTCAAATACTATTGTTGACTAAGGCTGAAGCTTGTTAGATATTTATTTATAGAAATTTCATTTTCATATGTAAGCTTTGGACTTGCGGAAGAATGTAGGTAAGATATTTGAGGCAATTACTTTGGGTACTGAGTACTAGAAATATTTGCCTTTCTCCACTGAATTTGGTAACACTTTAAATATATTTTCATTTTGGATAAAGATTATAATGCAATAAGACAACTTAGAAGACCCAAACTAGACATATTTACACAGCAAGCATCTTATAGAGGTGGTGGTATGAATTACTCTTATTTTAATACGCTGCTTGATGTAGATTTGGAGATGAACTAATTTGGTTAGTTTATCCCTAGTTTGATTTCATATTAGAATTACCTGGGAAATTTTCAAAATTTTTACGTTTCACCTTCACTTCAAAACAATTAAATCAGAGCCTTTTGGTAGCATGTGGAAAGGCACCATTACTAGTTTTAAAGCTCTTTTGTTGGTTTATCTCAGATTACTAAGGCAAAGAAATATTCTCAATAACGCTGACTAGAATTCTCCACCAAAGTAGAAAGATATAGAAACTTAAATCTACAGATTTAAGTCCTCATGGTGAAGGCCAGTGGTAAAGGAAGCATTTCATATGTGTGCAGCTCTCAGTTCAAATACCAGCAGAAAACACAAGGGTTATACAAATCTCATTCATATAGTTATTTGTTTCACAAACATTTTAAATGCTTACTCGTGCTGTGTGCTTTACTTTCAGAATCAAAATGCAAAAATGAATTAAATGCTATTTTTTTGAGCTGCAAAATGATTGGAAATCTAATAATTGATTAGTCAGCTATTATGAAGGAATAGAGTTAAAATTGCTTTGTAGACATATGTGCGTAGAAATAAAGGCCAAGATTTTGACTCAAATGTTGGAGAATGTAATTCACATAGGGCTTTTTCCTTGAGTGAAGTTGAAGAATGAATAGGTGTTTTTGGTTTAAAATAAGATGGAACATTGTGGCAGATACTACTGACATTGATGAGAACAATTTATCCTCTTTGTCTGTCAGAAGACAGTTGGAAGATGACTTACAAGTTGATTAAATTCATTAACTTTAATACAAAAATAACTTGCAAAATGTATTTTTAGTCTGGTATGATAGCATATGGCTAAAATCCCAGCATTTTAGGATGTTGACGGGGGAGGGCCACAACTTCAAGTCTGGCTTGGGCAACCATGTCTCAAAAGAAATAAGAGACTATCTGCTTAGTGTGACCTTGTACGAAATGCATAAAAAATAATAAAATAGAGAATAGGATATAGTTCAGTGTGATTCTCGTGGGTCAATACTGAGTATCACACACAAAAAGTATAATTGTCATTAATTCTACTAAATAATTTGTCTTTAAAGTTTTGGGCTTTTTTCGTCTTTAAAATTTTGATTGCATGCCGCGTGTGGTGGTGCACACCTGTAATCTCAGCACTTGGGAGGCTGAGGCAAGAGGATCACTGAGAGTTCGAGACCAGCCTGGGCTACAAAAGTGAGTTCAAGGCCAGCCTGAGCTGCATAGTGAGACCTTATCTCAAAAAAGACAAAAAAAAATTTTTTTTTTGATTGCACTTGTGGGAAGAAAGTTCCCAAAGTTAGCATGTATCACTGTGACAACTTGGAGAGTTAGAACCAGGTTGCCCCCCCATGCCAATTTACAGTTTCTGAACTGACACGTCTAGGGCAATGGCCAAGAATTTGCATCCCAAACAGGTCCCTGCTGCAGACACCAAATATTTCGCATCTTTGGAGGATATCAGAATAGCTGCCAGGTGATATGGTCCAGGTGTGAGGAATGTTTTAGGAAATTGTAGCTTTGGCTTCATCTTTGTCTACCACCTCACAGGAAAATAGAGGTAGCGTTGTATCTTAGCACATTTTCTGTGGTTAAAACAAAATACCACTCTAGAGGCTGTGAGGTCCAGTCACAAGGCACTGGACTTCAGCAGGGGTCTTTCTACTCTCTGGTGACAGGAAGGGAGGGGGACTTCACACGGAGAGAGCACCTGTGTGTAATTCAGCTCTCTCTCTCTCCCTCATTTTTTAGCCAGATCATTTCTTTCTCAGTACAAAATGTGGACACTTCCTGTATAGTGTTAGTGAGTATTAACTCCTCCTAATTGCTTTTTCTACTCCTCTGCCTTCCTGCCCCATACACTGCTTGATCCCTTTCTGCTTTTATTTGTTTACTTTTTTGCTCATTGGCTTATGTTTTTGGTGCATGTTTGCAGAACATAATGTTAGCATTCCTTGTGTGGAACTGGGCATGGACATATGACATTTTAATCCTTTTTTCAGTCCCTGTCCCTCCTACCCCTTGCACTTCCCTTGCTATAATGAAAAACCTAGTCTTACGACCTCCTTGAACACTAATCTCCAACCAAGATCCCCATCTGCAAGCAGCACTAACATTAGATTTTTAGGGATTAAAATTTCAGCGCATGAGCTTTGTAGAGAAATATCTGTAAATCATAGAAGATTTGATAATACCTATGACAAAGAAACACAGACACCTTAATTGTAATAGTGCAATAATTCTCTCAAACTGAAAATACTTTAATATTTGAGGAATGAATGAGGATTTTATAAAAGATGGGGAAAGAAGTATTTGGTGATCTAGTACGACTGAGGATTTCAATCCCTACATTTTAATAATCAATCAACTAAAGAAAAGTTCAATACTTAGAGTGCTAGCTCTGATGGCAGTTTAGAGAATCATGTGTCTTTAGAATCTTACCATATTCTCTGAGATCTTCAGGGTAAGTTTCAAAGTGTGTTTCCAACCTTTGGTCTTGCTCTCCAAGAGGACTTCAGGTATTTGTATGGATCAATATGGGTTTCTATGTCTCACTTCATTTGCATTGAGGTTTTAGGAATGTATAGGTGATCCATAGTTGAGAGCTCTCAGAAGTCTCTAGATTCTGTAGTATTTAGAGAACTCAATAAGAATTATTTAGAACGTAAAGTATAATGATGGTTGAACCAGCGGAGGGAGCTGTTTACCTGGAAATCACTGACCTCTGCGGTAATCGCAGCATGCTTTTCGTTGCTCCTCAAGAATCTAGAGATAAATCATGTACTGCTGTGAGTCAGCATTTCACAGAGATAAAATGCTTATTTTACTTTGAACTTGGACAGAAATTTTCCTTATACAATTCCCTCAGAGAACTGCCTCAGAGACTCTCCAATTGCTTTTACTGTTAAGTGTAAGGTTGGGAGTTGGAAGCTATGACAGGATAGGAGGAAGAGTTAAAGATAAGTTCTTTATTAGTAAACAAGTGCCAGTGTTACCTCATATAAAGGACAAATTATTCTGGACAAGAAAATTTAAGAAAAGGTTCTGCTGCTTCAGAACATATTTATCTTTCAAGTCACATTTTCTTTGGAGTTCCAGAATTAATGATTATTTATTTTAATAAAATGAGAGGATTTAAGTAGATTAAATTTAGAGTGTTGAATTTTAGAGTAATGAATAATTCCACTAATCTGAAAAAAGCCCAGGTGTGAAGGTAGAAAGGAATATCTAATCATGGCTCCTAAAAATGGAGAGAATGGATCCCATGTGGCAGGAAATTTACTCCTTAGGGTCTGAAATTCTAGGGCTCTGCTATGAGCGTGAACCATACTTCAGTTCTCCCATAGCAGATATAGCTCACGATTGTTCAGAATATCTGGTAAATTCATAATGCATAATTGTTACATTCATTGAACATTAATGTGAATAACAATAACAACCAAACTAAATTTGCTTCAAATTTACATGTGAACTTTTTTTTGTTTTGTTTTTTATTTTTATTTTTTTCTTGTTTCAGAACTTTTTTTGTTTGTTTATTTTTTTGGCTGGCTCAGCCTGCCCTGAGGGCAGGGCTGGCATAGCATGTGGTGCTGGGGACTGAACCGCGGTGTCTGCAGCTGCCCAAGCTTTCTTAAGCAGGCGCTTTAGACCACTGAGACGTCCTGCCAGGTCCCTACATGTGAACTTCTATCACTGCAGATTTATATGTGAAAAAGGTTTAGTGTTATGTGATTAGTAAATATATATACACATACACGGGTGCGCGGGCACGCACACACACACACACACACATATATATATTTATTTATTTATCTTAAAAATTTTGGTCCTTAATTATTTGACAATAGTCATACAGTTGTTACCAATTTGTTTAGCTGTTAAATTGCCGTTCTTTTTATTCTCACATAATGTACAAATATAATTCTTAAAGATGCAAGGGAATAAAAAGGGATTTGTTTAAAATCTTAAGAAAGAAAAAAGGATGGCTGAGGCAGAGAATTGCTGTGAGTTTGAGGCCAGCATGTGCTATATAATTAGTTCAAGGCCAGTCTGAGCTAGCCAGTGAGATCTATCGCAAAAAGAACAAGGAAAACTCTGGCAGCTTTATACAAGTGGACACTGTTACAGAACTGTATTATGTATTATTTACTGATAAATAGTATATTTCAGAAAGTTGTAAATATACTGACTCAGAAGGCTGACCACCTACTAATGTCTTTAGAATCTTACAATACTACTTTTACTTAGACTAGGATAGCCCGTGAGCAGCTTTGCTTTCTAATCAAGCAGATTAAGCTCTATAAATAATTTGGCTGGGATTTTTCTACTGATGGCTGGCCCTTCTCTGTGATGATTAAAACAAAATCACGTTCAGAAGCTTGTGGAGGTTAATCTGTTAGTTTTTCAAGGCTATCTTCTACTGAGATATGAGCTACCTGGCATGATTTGCTTTTCACGCCCAGGGAAAGATTGTTTTATGATATAGAAATTTGGATTTTGATTTGCATTTTAGGAAATCAGAAACATTACTGAAGATTTTATTTTATGTAAGGTAAATGTATTCTCGTTTGCTTATCTCTTCCTTGGGAAACTTTAATGTAATTTTTCTTAACATTAAATCTATGAAGAATAGAATAACTATGAGTATAAGCATTATGCATTCATTATCATTACCTTTATACAAAAGAATCTCTAAACTATGTCAAATTTACTTGAGAACTTTAAAAAAATATGTTATGTTTTCTGGATTGAATAGTTAAACCTCCTAACTTTTGGTGCATGTACATTTAAAAACTTATGTAGTGTGTATTAGTCTTCCATGGTGCTGAACACTAATTTCAGAATCATAATTCTTCACATTTCACCTAGCCACCATGCATGGATTTTTCACTGTCTCCTCTGCTGGCCTGAAATCACCCATGAGAGCTGAATGTCACAAGGTAATGAAGACTGCCCTTCAGTGGGGCACTCAGCGATCTGTGTAAGAAAGCCTTATTTGTTGGCATTTTGTAGTGCACTTCGGGAATCCTGACACGCTTCGTGGTGGTGCTTGCTCCACTGCTTCCCCTAAACTTCTTGCAACACTTTGTTATCCCCCACGGAGCATTATTTCATTTTACCGAGTGGAGCAGTGTCGAAGTCATTAGCACTGGAGCCACTAGTGAGCACTAGAACAGGACAATAACATTGCAAAAGGAAAAGCATTGGGCCAGGGAGATAGGTCAGGGGCACAAGTGACTGCCTGGCAAGTGCAAGGTCCTGTGTTCGATCCCTGGTTCTACCAAAAAAAAAAATCAGAAGTGATACAAGGGGCCTGGTGGGATGGCTCAGTGGTCTAAAGGCCCTGCTTGGGAAAGCTTGGGCAGCTTCAGGGACAACGGTTCAATCCCTGGCACCACATGCTGTGCCAGCCCCGCCCTCAGGACAGGCTGAGCCAGCCATAAAAATGAGTGAATAAACAAACAAAGGTTCTGAAACAAGAAAAGAAAAAGTGATATGAAATTAGAAACTACATGCACCATATTTCTTTTTTTTTTTTAATTTTATTTATTTATTTTTTTCTTGTTTCAGAACCTTTGTTTGTTTATTCACTCATTTTTATGGCTAGCTAAGCCTGCCCCAAGGGCAGGGCTGGCACAGCATATGGTGCCAGGGATCGAACCGTGGTCCCTGAAGCTGCCCAAGCTTTCCCAAGTAGGTGCTTTAGACCACTGAGCCATCCTGCTGGGCCCCATGCACCATATTTCTTAACACAACAAAGAACTTTAAGGATAAAATAGAAAGCCTATACAACTTTGACATTAAAAAATAAATAAATGAAAATATGTGACAAGTATCGTAGAATAACGTGTGTAGACCCCTTCTTGCTTGCTGTTTCTGAGATATTCTGATTCTCCAGAGGCAAACCGAGTTTTCAACAGAGCAATTCATTTCTGACACAGACGGTAGTTAGTGCAGGTCCAGCAACTTGAGAGATCCAGTCCCTCAGAACTGCCCTGACTGCATGTCCCAATCCGTTGCCTCGGGCCACCTGTACTTCAAACTGACTCCAACTGTTGCCTTTTGGTTTCCTACAAACTTCTCTTACGCGTTGATAATTTGACAGGGAGCCTCACAAAATTCAGGGCGAGAGCTTACTTCCCTTTAAAGCTTTCTTGCACAAGGACTCAATTCGGAACCCACTAAAGGCCTGGCCACTCCTGCACAGTGTGGGGACACTAATGGGCCTCGAACCACTGCGGTTGACAAGCGCTCCAGCCTTACAGGACCTGGACAACTACCCGTATCAAATCCAATAGTTGGAGAATTTTTTTGGAGCTCAACCTCCAGTGTCTTGTCCCTTGGAGGACAGTGTGTGGCGACTACAAGCAAAACCCTGCCGACTTTTGATCTTCCTGGTGATCAGCCCAAGCCTGAGGGTATCCAGGTATCCTCATCTAATTCACTGTCTTAGCATCAAGTCTGGACTTTTGTTTTTGTTTTTAATACACGAGCTAATCATATAAAATGAACAACAGCAAAAAAAGCATTCAGACAGTTCTGTGGGAAAATGTCAAGAGTTTTAAAAGTTCTGTGCTAAAATCCTTGAATAAAGACTAACTGGCCCTTTTCTGTGTCCCTCTAAGTGACTCCTTACTTTCATAGTCTGGTTTGTGCTCTATAGCTTTTCTTTGTTTCATATCATACTTATTTAAATTATTGAACAATAAATGAAGTATCATGATTCAAATCACCAGAATTCAAATAAACATGCCATATATTTATGAATTAATGGATATTTAGGTTTTTTAAATTGAAATCATACTTTTTTGAAATCTTTATTTATTTATTTAATTTTATTTTTTAAAGAATTTTTTATTTTATTATTTTTTTCTTGTTTCAGAGCCCTTGTTTGTTTATTCACTCATTTTCATGGCCGGCTCAGCCTGCCCTGTGGTGCCGGGGGTCGAAACACAGTCCCTGAAGCCACCCAAGCTTTCCCAAGCAGGCGCTTTAGACCACTGAGCCATCCTGCCGGACCCCTTGAAATCTTTAACGTATTTCCTAAAATAAAAGTAGCATACTTCATTTCACTATTAATCTTTTATAGATATTTATTGCTTTCCAGTTTTTTTATTTTTATGCATAATGCTGAGATTCACATTCTTTGCATATACATACGGAAGTGTTTTTTTCCAATACATCTTTTCATCTTCAGAATTGGTGCTGAGTTTAAATATTTAATTGCAGGTTGAAGATCTTTGACTGTTAACTTCATTTAAACTTTTCCCTATTATTTTTTATCTTTCTTTAAAATCAAATTTGTAGCAATGAGAATACATAATGCATATCAGATATTTACATTCCAAATCATAACTGTAGCAAAATTACAGTTTTGAAGTAGCCACCAAAATTATTTTTTGGTTTGGGGTCACCACAACATGAGGAACTGTATTGCGGGGTCACAGCATTAGAAAGGCTGAGGACCACTGCTTTATAATAACTTCTTTTCCATGAGTTTGCCTTGGGTGAAAATGACTATCATGAACACTGACCTCTTAAATAGTACGTTCATTGTTCACATCCTGAATAGTAAGATCACATCCCTGTTTTTGCTGTCTCCGGCCTGTGGATACTTGCTTTCTTATGTAATAGCACATGTTTAGAGTAAATAATGCTTGTGTACCTCTCAGGGAGTCGGTACATGTCCATAGCACATCTTCTTTTCCTTCCCTTTCCCATCTTTTATCTCTTGGTCTCCTTGATTGACAGTTGCAAAAAGCTCTCTTCCTATTTGCTTTTTTTAATGTTATCCTGTCTTTAATTTGTTATAATAAAGCATTTATTAAAAAATCAAATTTGTTAGTAAAGGCATCAAAAGAAATTATCTTTTAGTGTAAAATTTCTATATTATTGGGTTACACTTTTGCACTCCTAAAAGCATCTTTTTAAAAAATATATATATATTTGGTATAGGGTCTCAGTACCCAGCTTGGACCCTAGTGTTCCTCCTGTTTTCTGCCTGCCCAGTGCGGGGATGACAGGTGTGCGTGACCAGGCCCGATCTCTGTGACCAGCTAGGTGTACCTGGGGATGGGCCTGGTGCTGCATCAGACCGGGGTTTGAACTCTAGTCCTTGCAATTGCCTAAGCAGGCACTTCATCCACTTCGATATTACCTTGGCCCTTCTTAAAACTATCTTTATGTTTCATTTTTTCTCCTATTTTTAACAGGCTTTCTTTAAAAACAATTTTATATTTTTCTTTATTTTGATATTTTATAAAGTTTACATTTGAATTTAGTTGAGCCTACTTTTTTTTTTTTTTTGTCTTTTTGAGACAGGATCTTGTTATGCAGTTCAGGCTGACCTTGAACTCACTTTTGTAGCCCAGGTTGGTCTCAAACTTACACTGATCCGCCTGCCTCAGCCTCCCTAGTGCTCGGATTACAGGCGTGCGCCACCACGCCCGGCTGTTGAGTCTATTCTTGCTGCCTAATTAAGACTATTATCAAAAAGATATAGTCTTGTTTGTTTATTCACTCATTTTTATGGCCTGCTCAGCCCGCCCCGAGAGCAGGGCTGGCACAGCATGTGGTGCTGGGGATCGAACCGTGGTCCCTGAAGCCGTCCAAGCTTTCCCAAGGAGGTGCTTTAGACCACTGAGCCATCCTGCCAGGCCCAATTTCTCTCATCTTTAATATTACATTTACTTCTTTGGGTCTTTTTTCTTTTTTTTTTTTTTTTTCTGGAGCTGCGGATTGAACTCAGGCCCTTGCTCTTGCCAGGCAAGCACTTATTCTACTGAGCTATCTCTCCAGCCCCTACTTTGGTTCTTTATTTCAGTTTTTCTTATGATTGTTTCAGGTATGGTTTAATTTATTTCCAACTTCTTCTATTATAACTTTTTCTTTCTTCTTTTTTTTTTTTTTTTGTAGTAGGAATTGAATTCATGACGTCACACTTGCCAGGCAGGTGCTGCACTGCTGAGCTACATCCCGGGCCGAGGACACATACTGAACACTAATATATTTCAATTGAGCACCATTTGGACAACATCAAATTTTCAATTGTAGTGCTTATAAAATTTGAGTTTCATTTTACTTTAACCTAATATTATTCTTTGTGTAGTTTCCAGTTTTTCAATGAGGAGTACCTTCAAATTATCCTTGAAATCTAAAGTACTATTATTTCTGTAATATTAGTGTGACTACTTAAAGAAAAGGGTGTATCACTGCATACAAAATTTTGTTTCCATGTGTCAAGTGTGTTTATTTCAGCTCTCAAAATTTTTAAATAATGCTTTTGTCAAGAAAGACACCACATAATATTTGAGTTTAATTTA
Source organism: Myocastor coypus (assembly GCA_004027025.1). NCBI lineage: Eukaryota > Metazoa > Chordata > Mammalia > Rodentia > Myocastoridae > Myocastor > Myocastor coypus. The sequence goes on from PVJA010002668.1 coordinate 93,937, forward strand.
ATTTATGTATAAAACTTGAGTTACATATATGTTTTCATCTTTTATCTTGAAATGTATTTGATAAAACATTAAACCTCATGATATAATATCACATGTATTTTTATAGCATCCATCTTTGAATAATGTTAACAAAAATACATTCTATGTCCTTCTTTCTTTTTCGGAGGAGTTGGTACACAGAATTGAACTCAGGACCTTGCACTTGCCAAGAAAGTGCTTATTCCACTGAGCTATCTCCCTGGCCTCTCTATGTCCTTATTTCTGTCTAATGGCATGAGGCAGTGATCAGACTGAGAAGCCACAGTGCTTTCAGAAAGTGAGACTTTCTGCAGTGGGTAATCAACAGGCCATGGAAGCCTGGAAGAGAAGCCAGGATAGTTGAGGCAATAGCCTTTCAAGAAACCAACAGGGGCTGGCAAGATGGCTTAATAGGCTAAAGCGCCTGCTTAGGCAAGCTTAGGCAAGCATAGGGACCGTGGTTCAATCCCTGGCACCACATGCTGCACCAGCCCCACACCGAGGGCAGGCTGAGCAAGTAATAATAATAATAATAATAATAATAATAATAATAATAATAAGCAAGCAACAGCAGAGAAACTTCATGGAAAGATGGATTTAAAGGTGTAAGAAAAAGTGTAGAGTGGCACATTTTGGATCAAAATGGAAAAGCATTAAACATTAGTATAGGGGCCTGCTGGGATGTCTCAGTGGTCTAAAGCACCTGCTTGGGAAAGCTTGGGTGGCTTCAGGGACCTCAGTTCAATCCCCGGCATCACATGCTATGCCAGCCCTGCCTTTGGGGTGGGCTGAGCCGGCCATAAAAATGAGTGAATAAACAAACAAAGGTTCTGAAACAAGAAAAAAAGTAAATAAATAAAATTAAAAAAAATCTTAAACATTAGTATAATTACTATTTCTGTGTATAGTTTTCTATAAATTTGTGATTTTCATTTTTACTCAGTATTCCACATTTTTATGTGAATAGATATTTTATAGATAAGTTTTAAGTTTTAATTTTCATGTGATTTTACTTTTCAACCTAGAGACTAATTTTAGTTCATAGGTTTTCTTCCGTTATTATTTTCCTCTCCTATCGCATCTATTCTCAGGTACTAAAATACTTATGAAAAGATGATCTAGAGATGTGTATATGTGTACCATGCCTCAGTATTTTCTTTTCTTTTAAAAATCAGTTATTTATCTATTCAATTTCTTAGCACAGGGTCTCACTACATAGTTTGGACTCCTAGTGATCTTCCTATCTCAGCCTCCCCAAAGCTAGGGTTACAGGCCTGCGCCACCATGGCCAGTGTCAGTGGCCGGCACAGCTCCCTCCGGATCCCTGGACTGGCACAGCATTCGGTACTGAGGGTCAAACCTGTGTCCTTGTGCTTTCCGGACAGGTACTGAGACCACCAAGCTATTTCCTCAGTCCCTTCATTTCTATTTTCAAATAATAATTTCGCTTGCCTGTCTGATTAGTTAATTTTATGCATCATTTAATATATATTTCCCTTTATTATATATTTTAAGAAATCCTACTGCTGTTGCTCTGGTTTGTTTTGTGTGAGGGAGGGCATAGAGTATGAGTTTATACTCCACGAACTGAAATACCAAGACATATTATTTAACCATTCTTTTTTTACTTTGCAATGGGGTGTTGTGCATTTCTTTTTGCATAAAGCATTAATTAGTATTTGAAAATATTTTCTTTGCTTTAAATTTTACTTATTTTGGTATTCTAATATACAAGTTAAGATTTGCTTATATTAATATTTTCACTTCTTTATTTTATTTGTCTTACTTCGGATGTATTCTTTATTTACTTATGTTAGTATTTAATTCCACTCACGAATTTCTTCTATTAGATTTATTTCATCAGTTAAGTTCTGGCCACTATTAGGCATGACTGTTGTAGCTTTTCCTGAAATGTTCCCATTCTCAAGATTTTTCTTCTCTTGCATAGGATGATCTGGATGAGATGCTAGTAGCAATATGTATGTTCTAAGCAAAACAAGTCCACGATTTTATTTACTGTGAGGCTGCCTTTCACGTGTGTATTCTACAAACTACTATGATGAAGGGCAGTCTCTGATCCAAAGTAGATGACTATTTCTGGAGACCTGGTGTCAGAACTGATGCATGGTAAATCGCAGTCATATAAAGAATATGGGAACTCAACTTCTTCGTGATAAGCACAACATACCCTGTTGTATTGCTGCTTACTATGTGTCCAGTGTCTTATTTCCCTGGAATCCTTAATTTGTGACAATCTTCACTAGAAAAATTCACTAATTTGTGGGGAATCCTTCCTCTATATTTTTGTGTTTTTTAAAAAGCATGCTAAAATAGCATGATTGCTCAAATAATTTAGTACTCACATTATTGATTGCAATATAATCAATTGAATCATGCAATTGAATTTTTTTTTTTATTTTTTTATTTTTTTATTTTTTTGTGGGACTGGGGTTCAAACTCATGACGTTTCACTTGCCAGGCAGGCACTTGTACTGGTAGAGGTGTATTTTGGATATACAACATCTTGGTCTTCCATCCTTTCCCAATAAGCTCCTGAGCCATCTCAAACAGGCTCTCCTCTGCCAGAACAATAAGACAGTAGGGGAAAGCACCACAGATCAATCAAAGGAGGAAAGTTTAACTAAGTAAGCTATGTGTTACTTAACTTGGCAAATCAACCTCTCCAAAGAGGCACACTAACTTACTTGTATCATAAAATCTGTGTGATTTAGGATTTAACCAAGTTAGAACAGGCTTCAAAGTCTACGGTTGGAGCTCCTGTGCTCTGCAACATCTCCTTGTGCTGCAGTGGGAAGAGAATTCTTAGCGCCATGACAAGGAGGTGTTTTGGGCCACAGCAAAGCAGCAGTCCATGAAGCTTGGGTACTTTCCAAGTTCTTCATAGACAGAAGGAGAAAATGAGACAATAAAAGTGATGCTGGACTGCAAGCAGAGTTGGAAGCTATTTCACTTTTGTGAAATGAATTTCTTAAAAAGAAAAATTTAACTGATGGGCTTTTGGATGCTGTGAAAGGAAACATGGTAAGTGACAGACTAAATCTAAGCATGTGAGAAATGCAGTAATTAAAAATTTAAGGAAACAGCAAAGTAACTACATGAAAAACAAATAATTAGAAGACACTAGTCTGAGTAATGAAATCTAACTACTATTACTAATGTAGGCACTGGATACTGATTTCAACATTAATGAGACAATTGTATTGGGATTCTAAAGCAAGTGAATGTAAGGTGTGAAATAAGAATACAATAGATAATCTATTAATCAATACATTTAGAGTTAGTAAAATTTGGATATTATTTAGCAATACTAATGTAAATGCTAGGACAAATTCTTTTTTGGGGGGGCGGTGGTAGTAGTGGGAATCAAACTCAGGACCTAGCATTTTCCAGGCAGGTGCTGTGCCCTTGAGCCATCTCCCCAGCTAGCATAAATTGTTTTTAAAATTCTGAGCCGGGTGTAGTGGCTCACGCCTGTAATCCCAGCACTCGGGAGGCTGAGGCAGGAGGATTGGTGCGAGTTCGAGACCAGCCTGGGCTACAAAAGTGAGCTCAAGGCCAGCCTCAACTGCATAGCGAGACCCTGTCTCAAAAAGACAAAAAAAAAAAAAAAAAAATTCTGGATTTCTTAATTCTGGGGAGAATAATTAGAAGATAGTGGTCTTTTGTTTTTTAATTTTCATTTATTTGTTTGATCAGTATAAGTTTGTAATATGTCACAACCATATTCACCATGGGAGTTGGTGCTTATGCAATTTTTAAAACAACCTTCAGCTCCTTTTCTTTTCTTTTCTTTTTTTTTTTTTAACCAGACTTTTCAAAGCCACAAATTTTGTAAAATTTTTTAAATGTAATAGTAGGAGAAAAACCAGGTGTGGCGGCACATGTCTGTAATTCCAGCACTTGAGAGTCTGAGGCAGGAGGATCAGTGCACGTTTGAGACCAGCCTGGGCTACAAAAAGTGAGCTCAAGGCCAGGCTGAACTGCATGGAGAGACCCTGTCTCAACAAGACAAAAAAAAAAAAAATCAAAATAAAAGGAGGAAAAGCAGAAAAGATAAATTGATTGGGAACAGCTTCTTACAAAGCAAAGAATAAAACATAAAGGATAAAAAAAAAACAGCAAAGGAGCTAGGGATAAAGCTCAGAAGCGTAAGTGCCTGCCCGGCAAGTGCAAGGCCCCGAGTTGGCTCTGTAGTTACTGCATTTATTTTATTTTTAAAGAATTTTTTATTTTGAGGCCTGGCGGGATGGCTGAGTGGTCTAAGGTGCCTGCTTGGGAAAGCTTGGGTGGCTTCTTTTAAAAAAAAGAATTTTTTATTTTATTTATTTATCTTTTTTTCTTGTTTCAGAACCTTTGTTTGCTTATTCACTCATTTTCATGGCCGGCTCAGTCCATCCCAAGGGCAGGGCTGACGCAGCATGTGGTGCCAGGGATTGAACTGCGGTCCCTGCAGCCTCCCAAGCTTTCCCAAGCAGACGCTTTAGACCACTGAGCCATCCCGCTGGGCCCACAGTTACTGCATTTAAAAAATAAATAAATAAACCAAGGAGTCAGTTCTGAAGTTATTTGATAGGCCCTATCATTAATTTTTATTTAAAATTCCGCAAGCTTTATGCAACTATTTGCTTTACCTTGTCTTTTGACAAATTCAATTGCTCCAAATATATAGCATCATCCTCTGTGGCAGATTTAGATTTTGTGCCTGTCTCACAGAATGACCATCGTATCTCTCTTATGCACCCCATATTTCAGCAATGACGGTCTTCTTGATCTCCTGAGCTATAGCTTTGCAGTCATCTTTGACATTACTGTAGTTTTTATCTCAAGTTCCAAACTCAGTGACAGTGCCGGTCCTAAGTGACAATACATCAGTTCTCACCCTCCAATTCCCTTCCTTAATCTCATGTTTCAAATCTCTTGCCTGGTTTGTTGAAAGATCTCAAACCTATCAAGGGTAAAGTTATCTTCTATTATTTCTTTTTTGAAATACTTTGAATGTAAACAAAATGAGAGAACATAATGTATGTACATGAAGATAATTTTAAAAAAAAATTTTCTTTTTCTTGTTTCAGAACTTTTGTTTGTTTGTTTATTTATTTATTTCTATGGCCGGCTCAGCCTGCCCTGAGGGCAGGGCTGGAGCAGCATGTGGTGCTGGGGATCGAACCGCGGTCCCTGCAGCCACCCAAGCTTTCTTAAGCAGGTGCTTTAGACCACTGAGCCATCCTGCCGGGCCCCATGACAGCTAATTTAAAATATTATTTTTTTAAGTTAATGCCTACAAGGCCATCTGTGAATGTATTTCTGTTTTCTTTACTTTTTTGCATTCCTTCACACCATTTTTTTTTTTTTTGATAATGTTAAATATTCAGAATAGATAGGCACGGTGTGCTGTTTATCTTCCTCAAAACTATTGTTTAACTTGAAGCAGAGCTCTCCAGTTGGTAATTTCCTATGGATCTTTATCCTTGTGTTTCTTTAGTTGCTTTGGTTGCGTGTGTTGCATAAACAGAAGGGCTTAGTAACATGCTTTCTGTTTTTAATAGTGTGTAGTTTAGCTGCTTGAAAATAAGTTAAATGTAGTAAATAGTAAATAATAATAAAGTAAATGAAGTACTTATCTCACATTTTCTTCTCTTGTGTTTCTTAAATGTCCTCTTCTTTTCCGATATGCTAGCATTGCTAATGGTCAGTTTTTCCTCTTTAAATCATCTTGTAAACTGGGCATGGTGGCTCACGCCTATTATCCCAGCACTTGGGAAGCTGAGGCAGGAGGGTCGGTGCGAGTTCAAGATCAGCCTGGGCTAAAAAAGTGAGCTCAAGGTCAGCCTGAACTGTACAGTGAGACCCTGTCTCAAAAATAAAATAAAATAAAATAAAAAATCAGCTGGTCTTTTTGCCTATTAAAGAAGTCTTTGCTTTCAAAGTGTAATAATTTTCCCAATGTGCTTTGCTCCTCCTATTACACTGAATCAATTTCCCCAGGTATAAAGTCTTATGTTCAAAGTATTTGATTTCAGAAAATACGTTACTTATGTACAGGTCCTGTCCTTGGGGCCAGCTGAGATGGCGACTGAGACTGGGCATGGTGCAGCACGCCTGTAATCCAAGCTCCGGGGACACTGAACCTAGGCGGGTCACTGCAAGTCCCACGAGTCCCATCTGGGTAGTGAGACCATTTAAACACTGTAGACCCCTACTAAAATAAGAGAAAGTTACTTAAACTTTAATTCTTAATAATTTTGTTTTGTCTCTGTGTAGATAAAACAATTTGTCTATGCTTTCTTCTTTTATTTAATAGAGCATACCACTTTACATCTTTAATTTCTCTTAAAAGAAAAAATGAAACTTATTATTTAGCTTTTTTTAAAATTTCTGATTATTTTCTTCTAATCACTGAAATTATAGGCATTTTTTTGAGTTTTTCTTTTCTTTTCTTTTCTCACCAAAAAGAAGAGCATACAGTCAACGGCCACTCACTTGTGCCACTAGCTTGTTGGCACCAGCTTGCTAGAAGGTATTAAATAGGAGCCAAAGAAATCTTAATATCATATTGACATCATTTGATATACAACTAGTCTTTATTAAAAAGTAGTGTGGCAGACTGTTTCATTATAAGCCATAAAAAAACAGATTGAATTTTACAAATCAGTTGACTGGACTTCCATTTAAGGAAATGAGTCGCCTTGTCAGGTGGCACTAAAAGTTTTGAGAAAAACTAAAACATTTTGTAAAGAAAATTGTTTCAGGGTTAGGGTTGTAGAGTTATACAACAGAAGTAGATGACAACTTGTTCATGTGACATGTACCTCAATAAAAGCAATATCAAAATGCAGAATGACCATCAGTGATTCTTAATTCTTAGGGAACTCCTAAAATTTAAACTTTTCTGGTTTATTTTCTTTTTCTACTCTAAGACTATTTTTGTCATGTTAGCAAAATACAGTATCTAAGCTGCATCACTTCCATTAATATCTTTTGTTGACTCAGGCAGAGACAGAATCAGTTCCTTCCTTGTCGCTGGGGACGAGGAGGAAATCCTTTCTTATTTTATTTCTGTCAGGTATTGTTTTAAAGAGAATATAAAATAGCATCTAGGTTGAGAATTATACTTAGAAGAGTCCCTGAGGAATTTAATTACCTTATTGAAACTCTATACCTGCTTCGGTGAACTCTTTTGGTGATACACCGCAGAGTACAAATTGTGTCTCATTTTGTAGTAAAAATAGATATACTGAGATCTGACTGCCTGAAGTGACATTGCCTAATACTTTTTCTCGAGAGATAATCTATTCTCTTACTCAGAGGTTACTAAATTTCAGAATTCTCTTAAAAACACAATCATTGATCAGTGCCACGAATTTATAAAAATAAAGTATTTCTAGCATAAGAAAGATCTAAAGATTTTGTGAGGAGATGGGGCTTGAGCGGTTGCTGCTGCTTTGGTGACCTGGAGCAGCAGTCAACTCCATGTAGAACCTGGGAGCAGGAGATTCAGAGGCAAATCTCTTCTCTCATCCCTCTCCTGTGAGATTTTTTTTCGATCTTCAGTTACAGTTTCTGTCACTGTCAGCAATTTTATCTTCAAACACGATGGTTAGCAATGTTACCAACAAGACAGATCCTTGCTCCATGAATTCCCATGGTCTTTTGGGAATCTGAACACTTGTGGTGCAGGAATCTGATGTGGAGTCTGTCTTCCCGAAGTATGGTGAAATTGTGGGTTGCTCCATTCATAAGGGCTTTGCCTTTGTCCAATAGGTTAATGAAAGGAATGCCCAGGCTGCTGTAGCTGGAGAGGATGGCAGAGTGATTGCCGGCTAGGTTTTACATATTAATGTGGCTGCAGAGCCAATAACGAGCAGAGATAAAGCAGGTGTGCAACGATCTGCAGCGGAGACATACTGCTCCTCTTTTGACTTGGACTGTGACTTTCAACATGATTATTATGATAGGACATACCCAGCACTTGTTCCTCCTCCACTGCCTCCTCCTCCTCCTCGTGCTCCTCCTCCTCCTCTTGCTTGGGCTGTAGTACCCTTGAAACACCAGCGTGTATCAGAAAACACCTCCCAAAGAGGCTAAAGTGGCTTCAATTCTAAGAGCAGCCAGCGGGGATCTTGGTCCAAGTCTGGAAAGTTGAAAGGTGATGACCTTCGAGTCATTAAGAATGAGCTGACCAAGCTAAAACAAAAAGTGGGTTCTTTACTGGAAAGCCTGGAGAAAATAAAAATGGAACAGAGCAAATAAGCAGTGGAGATGAAGAATGAGAAGAGTGAGGAGGAAGAGACCACCACCTCCCAGAAGAAAGATGAGACCAACGTGAAGATGGAGTCTGAGGGTGCTGCGGATGACTCTGCTGAGGCGGGGGATCTCCTGGATGATGATGAATGTGAAGATCGGGCAGAGGATCAGCTGGACATGATCAAGGATGACGAACAAGAGGCTGAGGAAGGAGAGGGTGACAGAGACAGCGCCAATGGGGAGCACGGCTCTTAAGCACATAGCTGGGTTTAGAAGTCTTGTCCTGTGATTTCTTTATCTAGGCGCTTGTCCAAGATCAGCCTCTCACCCGATCCTCGCCCCTTGCATCTTCAGCACATGTTCCCTGTTCTCCCTGTGTCCTTGCATCTTCATAACTGCCCTGTGCCTAGCACCATCTTCACTGCCTTTGATGCTCCTAGTAGTTTTGATAAATTTTCTCCTGTAATATCTGCTTTTCAATTTTGATACCTTTTTATGATTTGACAATAAAAAGGTTGTATGGCTCTTATCAGCTGTCTCCACAATCATCTCTCATTATGCAAGCATTATAACTATTTCCATTCATACATGATTTCAGTAGTTGCTTCCCTAACTGCGAAGGCAATCTCATTTAGTGTAGCATCTGAAAACAGCTTTGCTTGGCTTAAGAATTATTGTATCAAAAAAAAAAAAAAAAAAAAAAAAAGAATTATTGTATCACCTCACATCAAGTACTTTGTGGGGATGCTAAACACAACTGTGACAATGTATTTTTGTGAGTGAGAGCATGTCAAATGCATCCTCTACAGAAATAGTGTAATAGTCTTTCTATTCTTTTTTTTTCTTTTTCTTTATTTTTTTTTCCGTGGGACTGGGGTCCCAACTCATGACCTTGCACTTACCAGGCAGGCATTTGTGCCATGGAGTTATCTTCCCAGCCCCTAATATCTTTGTTTTCTAAAGTTGATGCTATGCCTTATTTTTTGTGACTATGTGATGTTTGGGATCTTTTTCTCAAGATAGGCAAGTCCTTATTTAAACCAGGAATTTGGAGCAAACAACTTTTTTTTTTTTTTTTTTTTTTTTTTTTTTTTTTTTTTTTTTTTTTTTTTTTTTTTTTTTTTTTTTTTTTTTTTTTTTTTTTTTTTTTTTTTTTTTTTTTTGTATAACTGCTTACTTCAAAGTCTTTGCTTTACAGCAAAGACTTACCTCCACAAAACCTTTACAATGTTTTAAATACTGGATATTTCTCTTGTAGCCATTTGTGGTCATTGTGCACAATGTAACACACAAGTCAAAATGAATGCCGCATTAAGTAGTAAAGTAACTTTAATAGAGTGGGAAAAAAAGAAAGATCTAAGTTTCAGATTCACAAAAGGATACCTATTTTGCACCTGTGGTGTAAACTGATTCCTTTTTATAAAAAAATTTTATTTATTTATTTATTTTTAATTTTTTTCTTGTTTCAAAACTGTTTGTTTGTTTGTTTATTTATTTATTTATTTATTTATTTTTATGGCCGGCTCAGCCTGCCCTGAAGGCAGGACTGGCGCAGCATGTGGTGCCGGGGATTGAACCGCGGTCCCTGCAGCCGCCTAAATTTTCCTAAGCAGGCGCTTTAGACCACTGAGCCATCCTGCTGGGCCCCTGATTCCTTTTAAAAGTAAAATTATTCTTTCTTTTTAAAAGAAGCCGGGCATGGTGGCACACGCCTGTAATCCCAGCACTCGAGAGGCTGAGGCAGGAGGATCGGTGTGAGTTCGAGACCAGCCTGCGCTACAAAAGTGAGCTCAAGGCCAGCCTCAACTGCATAGTGAGACCCTGTCTCAAAAAGTCCAAAAAAAAAAAAAATAATAATAATAATTCACAGTGGCTTTTGCCGGGCGTGGTGGCTCACGCCTGTAATCCCAGCACTTGGGAGGCTGAGGC
>PVJA010002669.1:0-104060 GCA_004027025.1 Myocastor coypus
TTTTTTTTTTTTTTTTTTTTTTTTTTTTTTTTTTTTTTTTTTTTTTTTTTTTTTTTTTTTTTTTTTTTTTTTTTTTTTTTTTTTTTTTTTTTTTTTTTTTTTTTTTTTTTTTTTTTTTTTTTTTTTTTTTTTTTTTTTTTTTTTTTTTTTTTTTTTTTTTTGGTATGGGGAATTGAACACTTGTGCTTGCCAGGGCGGTGCTTATTCTACTGCGCTCTCAACCCAGCCCTATTTATTTCTATTTATGTAACTCATATTTTAAAAGTTATTTAACCATTTTCTTGAGATGTGATTGATATTCGAAAAGTTATATTTAAAATATAAAACTAATTTATATATATATATAGATAGATAGATAGATAGATAGATAGATAGATAGATAGATAGATGTATATGAATCAAAGCTATTGTATTGTGTGTTGAATAGCTAAAATATGTGTGGCTGCATTTTATATAAGGAAATAAGGTTCAGGTCACAGGATGGGGGACAGAAAGTCCAAACAGCACAGCTGTGGCACTATTAAGGGCTTCCCTGGCTGCCTGACACGCTGGCAGATGGCATCTCAGCAGTAGCTCATGTAAAAGAGAGAGAGGTCACCTGATGAGACTGGAAGCCAGAGAGAGGAATGGGTCTGTCTTGTTCTTTCATAACAATCCCTCCTGCAGGAACTAACTGGGACTCCATGAGAAGTGTATTAATTCCCCCTAGGGCACCACCCTCTAATTACACTGCATTAATTTACACATCCTAAAGGCTCCATTACTTCTCACTGTCATCATAGTGATAGTGCAGAACCAAGCTTCCAATGAATGAACCACTAGAGACAAATTTATAGACTATATCTGAACTATAGCAGCCATCGAAATATTTATCATCAACAACAATTCCCTTACTTGGAGGCTAGGGATATAGTTCAGTGTTAGAGCTCTTGCCTTGCATGCACGAGGTCCTGAATTCAATCCCCAGCACCACCAAAACCCAAAAAAATTCTTTTTCTTATTTTGATAAGATGACTTTACATTATAGACACTAAGCTATACGGATCTCTAAGCCTTATCTATCTTGTGTAGCTGAAGTTCTGTACCTTTGACTAATACTTCTGCATTTCTTTCACTTGATCCCTGTCATCTACTACTGCATAATAATTCTATGAGTTTGATTGTTTAAAATTTATACATGTTATCAGTTAGCATTTGAACTTCTACTCCAGAGTTCACTTACCATAAAGTCCTTCCTCCAAGTTCTTCTATGTTATCACAAATAGCAGCATTCATTTTTAAAGGTTAAAGAGCATTTATTTTTTAATCATGAATTAAGTTTATTGATACATTTTAGGTACACATAATAATCACAGGTACACAATACAATTTGATTTCTTAATTTCCCATTCCCTAACAACCCTTCAGTCCCTTTTTCCCTCTTCCTCGACAAAAGCTTTGTTTCCTTTTTTCTCTTCCTTTCCTGTTCCCCTGTCATTTCCCTTGCCATTTGAACATTTTCCTATTTCACACCCCTAACAGCTAAATAATATTCTGTTTTGTGTGTAACATATTTTCTTCATCCACAGAAAGGCGTTGAAGTTGCTTACATTATGAATAATAGTCCATTTTTGGATGCATGCCCAGAAGTGGGATTACTAGATCATATGGTGGTGTTTTCCATTCTTTAGCGACTCTCATACTATTTTCTACAATGGATTTACAAATATACACTCCTCCAAACAATGCACCAGGGTGTCTTTTACCTCAGCATCTTTGCCAAGACTTATTTTTCTGTTGCTGTTGTTGTTGTACTTGTTTATTTCTGTGATAAATATCTTAATGTTTTCACAATGATAGTCCGATGTGATTTTGATTTCCATTTCTCTAGTGAGTATTCATATTGAGAATGTTTGGAATATACCTATCAGTCATTTCTGTCTTTTTTGGAGAAATATCTACTCTGTTCCTTTGCCTATGTTTTCACTTACTATTGGTTGAACAGATGAGTAAATTTCATTTTAGCAGGTTCCTACATGCACGTAACTTTGACCACATTCACCCTTCATCGCTATTCTTGCCTCTCCAGACCCACTAAGTGCAATTGTTGATGAGCATATAGGCTAGTTCTATGTCTTGGCTATTTTGAATTGTGCTACAATAAGCATCGTTTTGCATATCTCCCTGCAGAGTACAGTCCTTAATTCTTTCAGAAATATGTTTAGAATTGCTATACCTCGGTCAAATAGTATTTCTTCATAGAGGAAATCTCGATACCAATTTCCATAACAATTTCGACAGTGGCTGTATTAGTTCACAACCCCACCATCAATGTAGCATTCCTTCTCTCCCCACTCTCATCCTTGCCAGGTTTCACTGTTTTGCTTCTAACGCCCCCTGGAATAAGCTGAAATCTCAGTGTAGTTCTAATTTGCATTTCTCTGGTCGCTAAAGAACTTCAATGGTTTTTCACACTTTTTGGTCATCTGAACTTCTTTCGAGAATTACCTGTTCAGTTCATTTGCTCCCATATTTATTGGGTTTATTATTTTATGGTGAGTGATTTTTTAAGTTCTTTCTCCATTCTAGATATTAATTGTCTATTAGAAGAAAGTAAAGATTTTCTCCCATTAAGAGGGGTTATGTTTTGACTTTGTTAATGCTTTCTTTTGCTGTAAATAAGCCTTTTAACATGATATAGACCTATGTGTTGACTCTTTTTTCTTTTATTTTCTGTACCAGGGATTGAACTCAGGACCTTGGGCTTGCCAGGCAGGTGCTTATGCTACTGATCTATCTTCCAGGCTGTCTGTATTGATACTTGATGTTATTTCCTGTGCTTTCAAATTTCTGTTCAGAAAACCTTTATACCTGTCTGTGCCTATCCCTAACCACTATGTTGTCACCCAGACACTTCATTTCTAGTTTTATACCTAAGTTTGTGTCCATTTTGATTTGATTTTGGTACAGGATACATATCATATCTCATTTTCCTATTTTTTATTCTCTTTAAAAAATAAAATTTCTTTCTATCTTATTCTCTTTTTCTCCTCCTTTCTTAACTCCCATAATGTGTGTCAGTTCTTTTGATGATATCTAACAATTATCAAAGGTTTTTTTCCAACTTTTGGGGATTTCTTTGTTTGTTTTTATCTTTTTGATTCTCTCACTGGATATTTTCAAAGGAATTATTTGAGGGCTGAACATTTTTTTCTTCCACTATTGAAGTTCTCTATCTAAATTTTTAGTTGAGTCACTATAGATTCTTCAAGTCCAGGATAGCTATGTAGCTTTTTATTTGTTTGTTTGCATGTTCATTTGTTTGCTTTATGCCTTCTATGTCCTTGTTGAATTTCTCATTTTATTTGTGCAGTTTGTTCTTTTTTTTTTTCAGTTTTGTACTGTATTATCTTATAACCTACTAAGCTTACCTAAGGTGACTATTTGGACTTCTTCAGATAAACTATAAACATCAATTTCTTTCATCTCAGCTTCTGTAGCTTTATGTGGTTCACTGGTTCCTCATGATCCTGAAGCTTGTCTGCACATGTGAAGAAACAGTCGTGCTCTCCAGGTTCCTCAACCATTTGCCCCACCCAAACGTTCCTGGTGCATCAGCTGACAGGCCCCATGTGAGGGTTTCCAGGGGGGCAGGCATGTCGCCAAGTCTACCTCAGACTGTGTATCTATCTATATGCTGGCTGTTAAGAGGCTCTATTCTTTTCATTCTCCGTAGCTATGTCCAAAGTGATCTACACATACTGATTCTTTCAGTGTTCTGAGGGAGGGACAGCCTAAATAGACTTATAGAGTGGATCCCTATAAGCCTAGAAGAATCGGGCTCTGACTTTTCTCTGCCCTCCATGAGAGAGATGCAAGCCAATGGAGTCTGTGTACTAGTCCATGCTAGAGTGGATGAGGTCAAAAATAAAGTAAAACTATTTTTCTTACATTTTTCAATTCAGATTTTCTAGTTTCTGAGCTCTAACATATAAACTAGACTCCAGGACTCTCATAAAAATATTTTGATCTTACTCCTGTTTTGTTATTTAAATCTATTTTATGATTTATGAAAGAATCTTATTATGTCTCCAAGTAAAACAGCAATCTTTCCTCTTCTTAGATTTAAAAACAAATACTTTTATATTCCAAACCTGTCTTTCCTTCTCTTATCTATGCTTTCCGTCATGTCTTCTACCTGTATGTTCTCCACTATGAGAGCTTATTTTCCTTTTTTCCCCACTTCTAAATATTCTAATTGACTTTGTATCATCCATTAAAATTTCCTAGTTATTAGAAATATTTCAGCATTATATTTTATTTTTGGAGAGTTTTCAGTCTTATACTTTATTATTTAAAAATAAGAATGAACACAATTTGTATTTGTCCACATCCAATATAAAATGCCTTTGTGAGTTTTTTTTGTTTTCCACTGTTTCTACAGTGTTCTGTTAATATTGCTTCTGTCTTATTTCTTTGAGTGCCTGATAATGTTTGACTTGCTAAGAGGCTCTATTCTTTTCCTCACTCTTGACTCTGCCTAAGTGATATAGATACACTGATTTTCACAGCATTCTGCTGGATAGACAAACTAAATAATATTCTTGTGTACATTGCAGAAGCCTAGTATAGAAAATTATTTCATTTGAAGCTCAGAATTAATTTTTTCCTCCAGAGGTTATGTGGGCAGTGCCTGGGTGAAATGGTTAGCAACTATTTCAAATCATGGTTGACTCAGGATTCCAGGGCCATAAGACTACATGAACTTAGGCCACAGGAGCTCACAGGAGATTATGTAGCTGTACCTTGTGGACATATGATTCATGTCCACAATATGCTCTGCAGAGAATTTTTATCCTCTCACTGCACATGTGCTGGACTTTATTTTTAATCCCCCTCATGTAGCAAGGTCATGAATAATAAGGTCTTGGCATAAGCTCTCAGGACAAAAGAAGTTTTCATGCAAAGTAATTTTCTTAGTTATTTGACTTTAATTTCGAACTACCACTTTTGTTTACTATCTTATTAGTTCTATACTTTTAAAGATAGTTTTGTAGCTTATCAGAAATTTTTGGCTGTTTTTAGAGTGAAATTTGGTCTAATTTTTATTACCTTATTTTATATTAAAGAGTAGAAACAAAAATAAATGCAAAAATGAATAACAGAAACAAAGACAGAAACAGGGCCAGCAGTATAGCTCAACAAACCAAACACTTGCTTAGGTAAGCACAGGGGCCAGGGTTCAATCCTTGGTGGCACATGCTGTGCCAGTCCCGCCCTCTCCCTCCCCTCAGGTGGGCTGAGCCAGGAATAGACTCTGGGCATGGTGGTGCACGACTGTAATCCCAGCACTAGGAAGACAGAAATCAGGAGGATCACTACAAGTTTGAGCTATATAATGAGACCCTGAACACACACACATACACACACACACACACACAAAAAAAAAAAAAAAACATCCTCAAAGACAGAAACAAAATAACATACCATATACGGTGCAGCTTTTCAAAACAATAATAGCAAATTAACAATAGTTACTATTTTACATATTTTTCTCATCATCAAATTTGTTGCTCAGATTAACAGATACAAGATTGGACAAATAATTGAACATCAATGCTTGCATTCAATAAACCTTAATTATTTCTTATCCTTTATCCTTTTTAAAAATGTAGTTTTAAAAACTCATAATGACAATTGATAAGACATTAAAAATGGCACAGGTTTAGGAGAATATGATGAAAGGTACTCAACCATTTTTTTGTATTGCACATGGCTGTCTTCAATGCAGTTTCTCAGGTTGCAGACATTAATATATTTGGAGTGAAAATTTTAAACACTGCTGTTTTCAAAGAACTTATGGAATTAGTAGTACAGTCATCTCAATTATCCTGTATATATACTTCCTGTCATTTTTCTCATTCTTTTCCATTTTTCCTTTCCTTTATCTTCATTATTTATTCCTTATGAGGAGTTTCTTTCCACTTCAATATATTTATTATATGTTTCAGATTTTATTTATTTTTCAGGTTCTTATTCTAGGGAGACAATATGATATTCACACATATGGATCTTATTTATTTCACTTATGAGCACAGCCTCAATTTCCATCCATCTACCTACAAAAGCCTCCTATTTGTCTTTCTTTATAGCTGAGTAATATTCCATTGTATAAAAATACATCTTTTTATCCATTCCTCCGTTGATGGGCATTTTGGTTGTTTCTAAGATTTAGCTATGACAAATTCTGCTGCTATAAACATGAATACATCTATATCACTGTACTCAGATATTTTCAGCTCTTCGGGGAAAATACCCAGATGGGGAATAGCTGGGTTCAATGGGACTTCCCATCTTATATTTTTGAGGAGTCTCCATTCTGATTTCTATAGTGGTAGAAATAAGCCTGCATTCCCACCAACAGTGTAGAAGGGTTCCTTTTTCCTGATAACCCCTCCAGCATCTTTGGTTTTTAGCTGATTTCCTTATGGTAGCCATTAATTCTTGGGTGAGATGGTATCTCAACATTGTGTTAGTTTGCATTTCTCAAATGACAAGTGCTATGGAACATGTCTTCATCAATTTATTTGCCATTTGTATTTCTTTCTTTAAGAAGTTTATATTCATCTCAGATGCCCATTTTTTGATTGGGTCTTTAAATTTTGAAGGCCTGATATTTTTCACATTTTTGTATACCCTAGGTAGAAGTCCTTTCTCTGAGTGGTTATTGATTAAGATTTTCTTCCAATTTGTGCTGTCTTTTCACTCTGGGGACCACTCACTCAGGGCTCCCTTGTTGTCCTTCACTCACACAGGAGCTTCCTTTCCATCAATAAATATATTCTGCTCATTAAAAAATTTAATAGAAGCCAGGCGTGGTGGCACACGCCTCTAATCTCAGCACTTGGGAGATTGAGGCAGGAGGATTGGTGTGAGTTCGAGACCAGCCTGGGCTACAAAAGTGAGCTTAAGGCCAGCCTGAACTGCATAGCGAGACTCTGTCTCAAAAAAGGCAAAAAAAAAAAAAAAAAAACCCTTAATAGGATGAAATCCCAGCTATTGACCTTTTGAAGTATTCCTCATGCAGTTTTGTTCATAAACTCTGCCTACACCGATGTCTTCAAGATATCCACCTACTTTCTCATCCAGTAGATTTGGTGGTCCTGTTTTAATGTTTAGATGTATAATGCATTTTAAATTTAGTTCAGTGCATGGTGATAGATCTGGGTATAGTTTTAGTTTCTGGCATGTCAAGAGCCAGTTTTTCTAACTATTATTTCAAGAGGCTATCTTTCTTCTGGTGAATGTTTTTGACTCCTTTGTCAAAGACAAGGTGGCTGAGTGTATTCATAGTCATGTCTGCATCTTCTAATCTGTTCTGCTGATCCTTGGTTCTGTTTTTGCCAGTACCATGCTAATTTTATCACAGTAGCTTTGTAGTATAATTTCAAGTGAAGGCTTGTAATGTCTCCTGCCTTGTTGTTTTTGTCCAGTACTGCCTTTGCTATTCTAGATCTTTTCTCGTTCCAAATAAATTTTAGGAATGTTTTCTCTAGATCTGTGAGGTATGTTGTTGGTATTTTGATAGAGATTGCATTAAAACTGTATGACAATTTCGCAAATATAGCTATTTCACAATGTGGTTTTTCCTATCTAACAGCAAGGAGTATCTTTCCATTTTCTGAAATTTTCTTCAATCTTTTCTTTCAGAGTATTGTAATTTTCATTGTATACATGTTTTACTTCCTTCAGTAGATTAAATCCTAAATTTTTCATTTTGGGGGATGCTATAGCAAGGGTTATTGTTTTTCTAATTTCTCTCTTAGACAGTTTGTTATCTTTGTAGATAACAAAGCTTTCTAAAACCTTCAAGAACAATACTAGGATATTTATTTGCTCTCATTCTTACTGTTTTCCTATTGTGTGAATTCACTATAAATTTCCATCTGAGAACTGCTTTCATTGAATTACATGAATTTTGGTAAGTTGTGTTTGACATTTCATTGGACTGTAGATATTGTTGAAGTTCTTGTTTAATTTCATCTGTAACCCATTGGTTATTGAGGAGGGTATTATTTAATTTCTATATGTTTATGGGGTTTTGTGGGGGTTTTGTCATTAATTTCCAGTTTCACTGCACTATAGTCATATAATATGTATGGGATAATTTCCGGTTTTTTGGATTTAAGTATAATCTATGGAATAATACGTGGTCTATTTAGATAATGTCTCACGTGCAGCTGAAAAGAATGTGTATTCAGACGTTGTTGACTGGAATAGTGTGTAAATATGTATAAAGTCCATTTATTCAAAGGTTTAGTTTAGTTCTGCTACCTCTTTGCTAATTTTTTGTCTTTTACCTGTCTTTTAGGGATAAGGGAGTGTTAAGATCCCCAGTTAAGACTGTACTATTGCTTAGTAGGTTTCTAGGTTTATTAAAACTTACTCCTGCTTTTTTTTCTGAGCTCCTGAAACATGTAGCATTGTTTCCCACCCTTTGACTTTCAGCCTACAAATTTCTTTTTGGGTTAAATAAGTTACTTGTATACAGCATATTGTTGAATTCTGTTTTTTGATCCATTTTGAAAGAAAATAAGAGTTTCTATTTCTTTTAGTTGTTGAATTGAGTCCATTTACATTGGCGATCATAAGTGACATGCATTGGCTTATGGTTGTCATGTTATTTTCTAGTGTTGCTTCCCTACTTTTCCTGTTTCTAATTGTTTTCCCTGAATGGTGAGTTCTTTTCATTGTTCTTGGAGTAGTGGTCTTTTGGATCCCTCTTTAGAATATCTTTAGTACTCTGTGTAGGGTTGATTTGGTCATTGTGAATTTCTTTAGTTCTTGTTTGTCATGAAAGTATTTACTTCTCCATTAATTTTGGAAGAGAGTTTTGAAGAGTATATCATTCTGCACTGGAATTTGTTTTCTTGTAGGACTTGCAGAGTTTGCTCCATGCTCTTCTTGACTTGATGTTTGCGATGAGAAACCTGCTGCTGTTCTTATTGGTTTCCTTTAAATTTGGCCTGTTTCTTTTCTCTAGTGGTTTTTAGTATGTTTTTCTAATGCTGCATTTATGCAATCTTGACTATTATATGTCTGGCTATAGATTTAGCTTGGTTGATGCTATTTGAAGTTCTATATCCCTTGGCTATTTGAATTTCATACTGTTTCCCCATGTCTGGGAAATTTTCTATTACTTTTGTCATACATTCTTCTTATGCCATTTGTGTTGGTTCCTTCTCTATCATTGATGCCTATCAGTCTTATGTTATTTATTCATCTTTCCATCATCTTGCATCTGTTGAACTATAATTTCCCGGATCCTAGGTTTTAAGAGATCTTTGTTTATGTTTTCACTATCTGTAGCAGTGTCTTTAACATCTAAAAGTCTGTGTTCACTTTGAAATGGTTTTGTCAACTTTTAATGGAGTTTTCAATTTTCTTATATTTCTGAATTTGCTTGATGAATTCTTTCTTTCATATTGCTCATTCAAGGTTCCCATCATTTTTCTATTCTCCTCTATTTTTTATCAATGTGGTCTTTAGAAATGTGTAGTAATAGTTATTATTTCTGTTTGGGTGATTATTTCTGATCTGATTTGCTCTATACCCTTCCACAGCCATTTCTTCACTTAAATCTCTACTATTATCAGAGATTACAGGTGTGTGACTTTCAATTTCTTCTATGCCTTGTCTCCTGAATTTGTTCTGGGTGAGCTAGGGGCCTAAGATTGCATTTTGCTCCTTTGTTTTGTCATTTTCTATTTTGGAGAGAACTCTTTATTTTGATTCCTGTGTACTTTTTGTGAAAGTTTCATAGTGTATAGCTGTGTTACTGCAATATAAACCTCTCTGTAAAGATCTGCTCTTTAGATATCTCTCCTGTAACAGATTCTTATTTTGTGTGTGTCCCAGTATTTTATCTTTTCTATTGATGGAAAATGAGATATTGGTTTCCACTTGGCACTGTCCTCCATCCTTCAACATAGGGCTTTGGTGAGGCTAATACCCCATCACCTCCTGATATTATTACCCAAGGGAAAATATATGGTAAAGGGAGACACAGTATCCCATTTATAGTAGTACAATTAGCATTACTAATAACAGCAAGTAAAACTGAGAAATTGATTAAATTTTTGTAAGTAACTGTTTTGTGTTTCATACCATAGACGGATACACTATAGCTATATAACAAATTAGATCAAAGGAGATTGTAAATTGGGAATTTGTATATACACTTGGTTCCCTGAATGCTGTATAGATATCTCCCTTTCACATACCTGGACTCTTCCATGCAAACTAGTTCACCTGTGTTACATGCTGCCACATCACTGCTGTGAAGATCCTCCTGTAGGACTGGGCCACAGTCTGGCCCCTGCTAGGCCTACCAGTATGTCTCAGCTCACTATATCCAGCCACAAGCCTTACCCTTCTTACTGGTTTCGCTCTGCCAAATTCAACTGGCAAGATCTGGACACAGGGCTTTGCTCCTTCCAGATCTGCTCTTCAGAACTGTACCTGCAGGGCTTAGCCAAAGAGATCTTCATCCCTGCTCCACTTCAAATGTCAATATAAATTATCCAGTCAGCCATTATCAGAAACTAGGAGGCCAGGATGAAATGTAGTTATTATTGTTTCATGTAACAAATATTTATTGAACACCAGGACTTTACTATTTGGGGCACAGGGAAACTGGGAGGCAAACAATGAAAAAGTTTATAGGACAGGCCCATTGTGCAACTCAGGCCCTTCTTTCTCCCACTGAAATACATGATCTTAAAAGAAAACACAAAGATCAGAAGATCAGTAGTGTTTAAAAGCAGTGTTTGAAATTCTGTTTCTACTCTTACTAGTGATTTGACTATGGCAAGTTGTCTATTATCTCTGCCTCAAGGCTTTCACTTAAAAAATGGAGTTAATTATGATAATCACTTTATTAGGTTGCTGAGGAAATTAAATTGAAATGTAAATCTATTGGAACATACCTAAATAAGTTCAAACTAATGTTAGCATATATATATATATATATATATATATATATATATATATATAATAAGCAAGCTTGTTCTACATCTTTTAAACACTAACAAATTTTTAGATCAGAGATTTTGTGTAGCTTGAAGTAGACGTACCTCTTAGGAATGACTCTATAAACTTTATCCTTTAGCACCAAACAACAGAGTTCAATTAGTCCATGCTAAATATGACAAATTCATTTTATTGTGTTCTTGTTTAGACCTTGGGTGTAACAGGTTAAATAATCACACTAATTAATTCATACCGAAGTTGTCAAGGGTTGAATAATAATACTAATTAGCTAATGTACACCATCCTCATTATCCAATTGCAAGGTCTCTCTTATTTTATTTATTTGAATAATCTCTGCAGCCACTTTTTTCAATTCTATTCTGACTCAACGAATCAATTACATTCTTTGGAGGTTTCTTTCCCCTTAATGTGATTGAATATTCTGTAGTAGAAATATTCTCAGCCCACAGCCACAGAATTATTTTAAATCTACAAACCTACTTTCTCACAAAATAAGCACCATGACGCACTCCACTCCTGTCAAATCTAACTGCTACACTGCCATCACAATATTTTTTCTAAGCAAAATTAACTAAAAATAAATTGATTCAAACCTCATTGATATTGTCCAGTGACCCACACATACTGTCAATGGAACCAAATCTAAATTGTTGGTGTGGCCTTAAAACTCCTTCACACTCTGGCCCCTGCCTAGGCTACTTACTCCTGCTCTTCTCCACTATCTCTCCCACTCTTCCACTGAAACACATGCAGAACCCTAATGCATGAGGTCGGTCTCTCTCTCTCTCTCTCTCTCTCTCTCTCTCTCTCTCTCAATCTGCCCCCCCTTGTCCTTCATACATTTTGTTTCCTGTAGAATCCAGATGAATTGCAACTATATCTGTCTTATCCATTCAATGTCAAGTTCCCAAGATCAAAACTACATCTGATAAAATAAAATAGTCAAGAACAACTCTGTGTGTATGTGTGTGTGTGTGTGTGTGTGTGTGTATGTGTTAAACTTTGACTCAGACATTGTCCTACAGTATAATGTAATATTATTATAATGAATTATAATCATATATAATTTCATTTACTCATTATAACAAACTCATGAAACATGATTTCAATTTACATGTTAAGTAACTTGTACACAGATACACATCTAGTAAAAGGCAGTAGTAGATTTTGAAATAAAGCAATCTAACTCAAGATCCTCTTCCTACCACCATGTTAAGTACGAACAATTATGAAAATATTGTATGCAACCTTAAATTTAAAAAGAAACATTAGTTAACCACATGCTTGGCACAATGTAGATAATCAGTATCGACTTACCACATAAATGAATGAATGAATAACAATGATAAACATCTAATTATATATTGGTACATGTATTTTTAAAATGTATAAATGCTGGGCTGGGGAGATAGCTCAGTAGAATAAGCACTTGCCTGGCAATCTCAGGGTCATGAGTTCAATCCCCAGTACTGCAAAATAAAATAGAATATATAAATACTTACATATTTTATACTTGGAAAGTATGCCATTTTGGAAGTGTGGCTCTGTTTCAAAAACCAACCTATGGAATTCACAGCATGACTTATTCATCTACTCAATATTATATGGTAATGCAAGAATAGCAAGGTGAAAGCTGATTTATATGTGTCAAAGAGTGTCGTACCCTTTGACTGGTTTCCTTAGGAATAGGAGGTTCCATGAAATTATTTCTTATGCACAGAGCCACTGAGGTAAATTAGGATCTTATCAAAGATTACTTTTTTAATCAAGTAGAACTAAACTACAAAAGATTTATCACCTGGTCATTACTTATTTTATTCTGCAATGGTCTATAACTTTGCCTTTATAAATTTTGTAATGTGCTAAGAGTTTTACAAATTACAAAGAACAAATGTATATTTATTTTATGTCCAAATATCTGTTAAAATTTGAATATGAAGTTTTATCTTGACAATGCTATTTTGTTAACTGTCTTAAGTCCAAATATACTAAAGATATTTTAAAGTAACAAAAACTACAAAACTAACATCAGAATCATTTAGTACACTATCTACATTTTTTCTAAAGGTTATTCAGAAAAACAAGAAACAATGCATCATTAATCTCTGTCATATACTGTAAAGCTGTGAGACATATACACAGGCCAGTGCTAAATTAGAAGGAAAGAAAACAAAAGTGTTTTGAATTACTTGCTCTGCTACTTCCACTTTCCATTTCCCTTATTGTCTGCACACTAATGGTCCAGGCCTCATGACAAGTTGAGCAAATTGTCTTTTACTGTTCCTTTGATTTTCATAATAATATGTCAATTGCAAACCCTGAGCTTTTCTTCTGCCCTATTGATTACATAAACAACTTTGCCAATGATGCTTTCTACAATGTCAAAAAAAAAAAAAATCCAGTAAAACAAAATACAAGATAAAATTTTCTCCTATCCATTTTCTTCCATGTAAATACAGCCCCAAAGCATCTGTAAATGCAGAATATTGGCAGATCACAAAGTCTAGTTTTAAAACTATGATGAAAGATCAGAAAAACAACCACTTTTTCCCCTCAAGCACTCCTGCCAAAACTTAGTGTTTTAGACTAAATCTTTCCTTCTCAATCCACTTATGCCCAAAGGCTAGGTTTACCAGGAGGAATTAACAATGATCATTATAATATAGAAGGCATCAGCTGCACATACAACTAATTCAATGATAGTGATGTAGTTATATAAAACATGAAAAGCCGACCTAGAAAGTATGACTTAGCAATATTACTTTTCACCTTGAAATGCACATCTTTGCTATTGACTTTGGTCAAGATATACATATAAGGTATTTGTCACTTATCTTATTGAATAATAACATTAATACTACCATCCATATTGAAACTTAATAGCTAAGAAAAATCTATACATGTTTGACAATTTATACACACTCTACAGAACATTAATAATGAGTTCATTAAATAGGTACAGTAATCTCTCATAAAAACTTTCACCTAGCAACATTTTCTACCTAGACTTTATTAAGTTTCAAAAATCAAACAAATACTACAGGATCTTTGAAGTGATACAATGAAAGTCATATCTTGTAGGCATTTATTTAATATACTTATCAAAAACAAATACTTTTTAGTCTTCCTTAAGACATGTGTACTTATTTATTTATTTATTCAATTTTCAACCTTAGAGCCAATTAGAATAGACAAAAATACTATATGCCAGTATGCTTAGAGGTATAGAAAATTATGTAATAATGAAAATGTGGTTTACTTTATAAGCACTGAATGATATACTTATATACAGAAACTAAAATTATTCTTGTTAAATTATATCTATATATTTGACATAAAATATGAAATGTATTACAGATTTTTAAACAATAAAGTGCTCTTCTTAAAGCCTCAAAATCATTCAAAACAGTATTATTTATTGATTTGTTCCTTCCATTGTGACTCTTAGGAACAACCTCTTGCTTGAGCTAAAGGTTTTATTGGAATAACTTAATGATGGAAAGTTGTATTCAATTTATCACTATCTATACTTTCTCCACTGATGCCCACTATTTTAGGTACCTGACACTATATAGCAAGCCAGTGCAAAACAAAGCAGCTTTACACATCACCCTGTTGTTTTTCCCAGATATGTGGGATATCTAGGCTTAGGTGGACCATTGCGATGTTCAGGTGTGGTCAACAGAGATTGCTCATAACATGTTTTGGCTGAGAGATTAGGGTGGTCAGCAGGTCTGGTGTTGCAAGTGGTATGGAGTAACTGAAGGCTGGATGACTCTCCCTTTACTGAGTTGTGTTACATAATTACTAGTTGGCCTGAATTCTATTAAATCATGGCTGAACTCTATGATAGTGAAAGTATAAACATAAGGTATGATATGGCCAGTTAGTTCCAGAGGTCACACGGAGTTATTTCTGTGCTATTAGCCAAAGGAATAAATATGCCCAGTCTAGGTTCCGAGAGAGGAGAAAAGAAAGACACCAATTTTTACAGTAGTAGTAGTAGTAGTAGTAGTAGTAGTAGTAGTAGTAGTAGCAGCATATATGTACAGGGAGGTGTCAATGGTCATCTCTGCATGTGGTCTGTTATGCTTTCTTTCACTCACCATGAATTCACAAGTGAAGGGAAAATCATAAGAGGGAAACTGAGGTCCAAGTAGGCAAAGTGAGCATGGGTGATGTAGTCATTAAAGAAGCATTTGTATCAAAAGATGAGTTTACCAAGGAAAGAGCAGCAGGACTGGAGATAAGGTGTAAGAGCAGGTCAGTATCTACAGAGCAAAAAATGATTAGGATACAAGTAAAGGAAGATGACTTGGAAAGTATCTGTATTCCATCAGACACATCAGGATAGCCAGAAACGGAATAAATTTACACTAGTTTGTTATTCTCCTATTTTCTTAAGTCGATTTCAGAATTTTAGGTTTTATTTTTATACTTCAATTTTTAATTCATTTTGAATTACATATGCTAAGACATAAAAACCTAGATTCTATCATTTATATTCAGATACTGAGTTATCTTAATACCATGTGTTACTCGGGTTTTTATGCAACATACGTTTTGGCTCCTCTGTCAAGAATAAGATGGCTATAATTGCACTGGTCTTGCCCTCTATTTTGTTCTATTCCATTGGTCTATATGATTTTTTGTGCCAATATCATGCTGTTTCCATTACTCTGGCAATGTTATATCATTTGAAGTCATATACCTTGACATCTTCAGAATATTTTCTCTTAAGGTTTCTTTGGCTATTCTTGCTCCTTGGTGTTTTGGGTTTTTTTTGTTGTTGTTGTTGTTGTTTTTTGTTTGTTTGTTTGTTTGTTTGTTTTTTTTGAGTTTTAGGTTTCCTTTCTCTAGATGCTTGGGGATGTCTGGAATTCTGACAAAATTGCCTTGAATCTGAGATCACTTTTGTAAACATAGAATTTTTAGCAGTATTAATTCTGGCAACCCATGAACATAGGATGTCTTTTGATGCCCTACTGTCTTCTTTAAATTCTACCTTTAGTATTCTGTAATTGCTATTATAAAACCCTTTTGCCTCCTTGGCCAGGTTGTTGCCAAGGTCAAATAAACATTGGATTATGAGTAGTCCATAATCCATTCTTGCTCTGCAAGTATTCTGAAAGATGAGAAAACATTTCTAATAAATTTTAACTTGATGAATGAATGATATCTTGCAATATCAGTGGTTTGTGATAATGAACATACTGAAACTGACTGTATATACATGATTGCAACTGATGCAAAAATGATTTTCTCTCTCTTTCTCTCTCTCTCTCTCTCTCTCTCTCTCTCTCTCTCTCTCTCTCTCTCTCTCTCTCTCTCTCTCATTGTTGATTGTGAATGATTGTCTCCCAACAGGAAGAAGCTATGGAGATGTCTCCAGAGTAAGAGATGAAACCAGAGTAATCCTTCACTTCAAATGAGATTATGGAAAAATGTACAGTGTGAAAAATACTACACAATTCTGTAGAAAAGGGCCAATAAAAAGGGGCTGAATCAAATATCATTAGATAGGTTCCTTGTTAAAATCATATGAAAAGAAAAAAATATATACTATATTGAGCCAGTAGACAACAGTGATATTTTAGTGATAATGAAAGTTTGTCCCAAATTGTACCAGTCACAAAGGTTTTCCAAGATAAGTGCTTATTGCTATTCTTTTTATATATTTTTCATTTTCTTTGCTTTTTGCATTAAATTAAATCATTTTAATTAATTTTTTTAAGGGTCTTGCTACTGAGTCATAGTGATCCTCCTGTTTGTACCTCCCAAGGGCTGGGATTACAGACACGCACCACCACGCCCAGTATTGCTGGCTCAGCACGCTCTAGAGTGGGGCCAGTGCGGCATGAGGGGCCAGGAACCGAACCCTGGCCCCTGGGCTTCCTCTAAGCAAGCACTAGATCCGCTGAGCTATACCGCCGGCCCTTTAATTACTTTATATGAATATTTTGGGTGGTAGATTATCTGTTTTCATTATTTCTTAGGGGAAAATTCACTTTGAAAGACATCTGCTTTATATTACAAGAATTTCTAGCATAAATTATGCTCACAAACCAAGGTTTTTATGTCTTATTTAATAAAACTTATGAATAGAATTGCTCCCCTGATTTTTTTCAGCTATTTTATTACTAGCTTATAGAGAAGTAACTGATTTTTTTCTTTTTTTTTTTTTCTTTATTCCTTTTTTATATATTTAGTACAGGGTTTTCAGGGTCTCACTATCCAGATCAGACTCCTAGTGATCCTTCCTGTTTTTTCAGCCTCCCGAATGATGGGATTACAGGCATGTAATATCTACTTAGTCTTAATCACCATCTCAGTGCACCCCATGGGTGGGTCTGGCACTGCAGGACAGGAAAACCCCAGCCCCTGCATCTCCCTGAGCAAGTTCTTTAATCTGCCAAGCTGTCTGCCCAGCCTGAGGAGTGACTGATTTTTAATGTTAATTTTGTATGCTTTGAAAAATATTTTTCAAGAAATACATTTAAAGAGAAAGAATCTGAGGGGAAGCAGAGTGGCTGACTACAGAGAAGCCTAGTTCAGAGCTACTGAAAGAAAAATCAACTGGAACTGCAGGGAACTGGAACAAATCAGGAGGACACACATCTAGAAACTAAAATCGAATTGAAATAAGAGACTCATAGTTCAAGAAAAACAGATAAAGGACCTAATAAAATGTCCACTCAGCCCACCCAGTTGCTGGTGGGTTACCAGATCAGAGACAAGTTTCATTCACACTTGAAAACTTAAAAGAACAAACAAAAAAATGGCTACACTAAAATAGACTTGATATATATAAGGTCCCCTGCCTCTGTTGCCTTCCTCCAAACAGAGGGCACTTCAGCTTAGCTGTCAATGTCACTTGCACATGCACAAGTGAATGACATCTGCCACTTTTCCTTTTTATTTTTCTTTTTTCTTTAATTTCCTTTCATATGCCAGAGTTCTAAATGGAACATCTAGGGAAAAGATTAAAGATTAAAGGAGTACACAGTAAATGTAAAAGCTAATCCTTACTCCATGACCTACAGCTGGAGAGAATCAGAAATTAAATAAACCCACACCAGGGGAGTGTGTAAGCCACGGCTGTCTCCATGCCCAGGACAGTAGCAAAAAGGCATCCCATAAAACCTCACCCAACTTCACCTGAGAATTACTGACTAGAACAGAGGCAGCAGACATTGTAAACAGTGAGTGGGAAGTTAGCAGTCTCCCCATGAGAGGAGGATTAAGAACTGGGACTGAGCAGCCATGGACATAATGGTACGAACAAAGGACCACCCACCACCCTCTGCAACAAATGACCTCAGAGAGTAGAGAGTGGCCAGCAGAAGAGAAACACAGATGGCTGAGAGAGGGTCAGGAGGCAAGCCCAAAGCCCATCCAAGGGAAGAAATTATAAAAACAAGAAAAAAAAAAAAAATACAATTGAGACTAAGAAGCCAATACAATGAGTCAAAAAGTTGGTTCTTTGAAAGATCAAATAAAATTGATAACCTTTGGTAATCCTCATCAAAAAGAGAAAAAAAGACTTAAATTAAGGAAATGAAAAAGGAAAAGGAAATCACATGAGTTCTCCACAAACCATAAGGTCACATATAGCTACTTTAACAACCTATACTCTAATAAATTTGAAAACGGAAAAAATTGAAGGATATCTTGCCAAAGATGAATTAAGAAGATATAAAGCTTCTAAATAACCGACAGAAATCAATGAAACTCAAAATACATATTAAAAACTTGCCAATAAAGCAAAGTCTAATGGATTTACTGCTGAATTCTACAAAAAAAACTTTATATAAGAGCTCATGCCACTAATAGTGAAACTCCTTAATGAGATTGAAATGGAAACAATACTTCTGAAATCATTCATGGAAGCAAGCATTACCCTGATTCCAAAATCAGGAAAAAATCCCCAATCAAGAAAGACAATTATAGGGGCCCAGCAGGATGGCTCAGTGGTCTAAACTACCTGCTTAGGAAAGCTTAGGCAGCTGCAGGGACCATGGTTCGATTCCCGGCACCACATGCTGTGCCAGCCCTGCCCTCAGGCTGAGCCGGCCATAAAAATAAACAAATAAACAAACAAAAGTTCTGAAACAAGAAATAAATAAATAAAATTAACAAAGACAATTATAGACCAATACCCCTAATGAACACAGAAAAATAAACTTCATAAGATACTGGAAAACAGAATGCAGCATATCACCCAGATGATTATATGCCAGGACTAAATTGGATGAATTCCAGATATGCAGGGATGGTTCAACACACACAAATCAATAAGTGAAATATGCCATATTAGCAGAGTCAAAGAAAAACAAAAACATGGTCATCTCAATAGATGTAGAAAAAGAATTTGACAAAATCTAACAGTCATCCATGATAAAAACCCGACAAAAATTTAGAATAAAGGCTCTTTATCTTAATCTGATAAAGGCCACTTATGTCGAGCCAACAGATCATATCAAACTAAATGGTCAAAACTGAAAGTTTTCACCATAAAATCAGGAACAATACAGGATATCCACTAGCACCACTCCTATTCAAAATAGTTTTCTGATATTAGCCAGGGAAATCTGATGAAAAAAATAAAATAAATAAGGGAAAGGATAAACTTAATTATGTTTATTTGTAGATGGCATTATATTCTATATAGAAGACCCCAAGGACTCTGCCAAATTACTTGTAGATTTAATATCCAAATTTAACAATAGACCTGGATACAAAGTCAACACTCAAAAATCAATACCATTCATGTACACAAAACTCCTAATACACAGAGAGAAAATCTAGGGAATCCACGCCCTTCAAAATGTCATCCCAAAAAATACAAAATATTTAGAAATCAATCTAAGGAACTAAACAATCTATACATTGAAAACTGCACTTTTCTGATAAGTGAGAATAAAGAAGATATCAGAAAATGGAAAGATATCCCTTACTCCTGGATAGGAAGAACCAACATGGTGAAAATTCTCATACTTCCAATCAAAATACCATTAGTATAACTAGAAAAAACATTCCTAAAATTCGTTTGTAAACAGAAGAGACGTAGAATAGCAAAGGTAATTCTAGGCAGCAAGACAAGGACGGGAAATCACAATCTCTCACTTGAAATAATGATACAAAGGTACTAGGATAAAATCAGAATCATACTGGCCAAAACAAACCATGAATATCAGTAAAACAGATTAGAAGATGTAAGCAGAGTTCCATACTTGAACACCTTATCTTTGACAAAAAGGCCAAATTTTCACTGGAAAATAAAGGTTTTTTTTAATACAGTGCTAAAAATACTGTCTTTCCAGATGCTGAACACTAAAACTAGATGTATGTCTATCACTTTACACTAAACTAAAATAAAAATGGTTAAAAATATAAGTAAGTAATGTGTTTTGTTTTGTTTTGTTTTGTTTTTGGTGGGACAGGAGTTCAAACTCACAACCTTGCACTTGCCAAGCAGGCACTAGTGCCATGGAGCTATATCTCTGGTCCCTAAAAATTATGAATATTGAAATAAAAACACTAAATGTAATGAGCAAACTAGTAGCTCAAAATTTTGAAGGCATAAATGTAGGCAGAATTCATGAGCAAAACCCAGGGCACATGCAAAGTACGTCAAAGAATCAATAAATGGGATCAGATCTTATTTAAAAAAATAAAATAAAATTATATATATATATATATCCTACACATCAAAAGAAATCACCAACAGACAATCCATAGAGTGGGAAAAAAATTTTAGTCAACTGTCTCCCAGACAAAGGACTTCTATCTAAAACATATAAAGAACTGAAAAAAAAAAAAAAAAATCAGGCCCACTAAACACCCAAACAAAAAATGGGCATTTCAGATGAGTACATACTTCCCAGATGAAGAAGTACAAATGGCAAAAAAAAAAAAAAAAATGAAAACATGCTCAACATTATTGGCCATCTGAGAGACACAAATTAAAACCACAATGAGATTCTACCTCATGCCTAAAAGAATAACTAATATCAAAAAATAAACCAATAACAAATGCCAGCAGAGCTGTGGGGGAAAAGGAGCACTGTAGAATGGTGCAGCCACTATAGAAATCAGTGTCGAGCCGGGCGTGGTAGCGCACGCCTGTAATCCCAGCACTCGGGAGGCTGAAGCAGGAGGATTGGTGCGAGTTTGAGACCAGCCTGGGCTACAAAAGTGAGCTCAAGGCCAGCCTCAACTGCATAGCGAGACCCTGTCTCGAAAAGACAAAAAAAAAAAAGAAAAGAAATCAGTGTCGAGATTCCTGCAAAGTCTAGGGGATTAGAGGTCCCATTTGACCCCAGCAGTCCTCCTGCTGGATATCTCCCTGGAAGAATTAAAAACATCATATCACTGTGACATATGCACATACATGTGTATAGCAGCATAGTTTGTAATAAATAAATCTTGGAAATAACCCAAAAATGCCTATCAACTGAGGAATGTATAAAAAAGATGTGGAGTTTTATACGATAGAATAATAGTCAACACTTGAAACGTTCATAGTTAAATTTTAGTTACTTAATAAATATACATTCATTCATTAATATTTACAAGAAATACTAATTTAAAATAACAGGCTCAAAAAGATTTTAAATTTGAGAATTGCACAAAGACACCAACAGACAAACAAGTTAATGGTTAGTGGGAGAATTCAGAGCACTGCCGAGCAGTATGGAGAGAAAAGCATAGGAAAAGACGATTAGCTAATAACAATTGGGAAAATTAAACATAAATCAACATCAAAATACCACTTTGCAGTCATCAAACAGGACAATTCTATAATGTTCTATGCTGAAGTTTCTCCTCTAACAAATAGGCTGAAGAAGGATCTGTAAGTGACATATTTGGAACATAATCCTAGTGAGCCCAAGGGAGAGAGTGAGGAGTGTGAGACAAGAGAAGGTGAGGAAAGGGGTCTCTTTCATGACAAATATCAGCTCTGTGGGCAACAGAGATTCACATTCACTAAGGCTTTCCAAACTATAAAAGAAATATCTCCCAGAATTACCTTCTTCAAAAGGAGGAGTCTGGAACATTAAAGAGTGTGTCCTACATTCTGAGTTGCTCATTGACACCCATGCAAGGCAAGAAAACCCTCATTACCATCAAAAGCACTAAAGAACTGGCAGTAAAAATTGAAGGTGTACATGGCAGGCATTTGTAGTTAGAAGATCAATTTGAAGTCACTTGACACCTGCAGGCAATATCCATCCCAGACATGGACTAAATCCAAGATAAAGCCCAGAAGATTTGAGGCAACACGACAAATTATTTTTCCCATGCTATTCACAGCACCTACTTGGCAGAAATGGGTGAAGTAGTTATGCTCTTTTGATTGCCAGAGGAATAGTGCATTATTACAGTCTTTTGGAAGGCTACTTGATAACAGCAATTGAGACTAAGAATGTATATGACCTTTTGGGCAGTGATTTCTCCTCTGAAATCTATCATGTATGAATAAGTCACAACTACTTAATGATAAATATAAAAATGAAGTTCATTACAAGATTGTACATAACAAGAATAAGAGCAACAGAGCAACTACAATACACAGTTAAGTTAATGCGTGGTATCATGAAAAAGATTAGAAGTATAGCTGTTGACTTGGAAGGATTCCAAAAGGGTACTATTTTATGAGAAAGACCAGACATAAAAATGTGTCCTCACATAGACTTGCTTTTGCAAAGACAAGGAAACAATTTTCTGAGAATGCTTGGGACTGCATGCATACGATGAAGTGAAAGAAAAATAAATGTGTGTACCTAAGCTACCCAGAAGGCTCTGGTAACAATGTTATGCATACAGGGAAGGGGAAAAGAGTGAGAAGAACAGGAATACAGGGAAATTTTTTTTTAATTTTAAGCTAAATTAGTTTTTATAATATGAATATGTATATTAAGAATACATTATTGAGCCAGGTATGGTGGCACATGCCTGTAATGCCAGCAGTTGGAAGGCTGAAGCAGAAGTGCTATGAGTTTGAAGCCAGCCTGGGCTACAAAGTGAATTCACAGCAAGCTTGAACTACAGAGCAAGGTCCTGTCTCAAAAACATAAGACTAAAAATAATCATAACAATAACAGAAATGATTTTAAAATTTGAATGGATTTAACAATACTTATGTGTTTTAATATGTCTAAAAATGAGAACATGTGAAAGTTTTTGGTTTTAAGACAACACAGCTCTGTAGATAATAAATGGAATGCAGAGTTGTTCTCTAGGCATTGAAGATACAAAATGTATATTCGGTTTTCTGTAGAAGCCACAAAACAGAGCTTTCCAAACTTACATAACCATCATAATGTTTTTTTAATGAAATGTATGCATGTATGTATGTATGTATGTATCTATGTATGTATGTATGTATGTATAAATGTATAAACTTGCCATTTGGTTGATTTGGTGAACTTGTACAAATGTTTCAAGTGCTTTCATTAAGAAATAATGAGTCACAAGTATAATGACAACTACCTCATGCACAAAAGTAAATGGTAACTCTAGTCAGCTTCCTGTTGATGCCTTTTCTACAGTCAATCAGTTCTCTTTCCCCAAATCTTACTCTTGCTGTCCTCATCACCACACCATTGTGACATCTGCTCTTAACTTTTGGTCACTGCAAATGCCACTGAC
Source organism: Myocastor coypus (assembly GCA_004027025.1). Lineage (NCBI taxonomy): Eukaryota > Metazoa > Chordata > Mammalia > Rodentia > Myocastoridae > Myocastor > Myocastor coypus. The sequence goes on from PVJA010002669.1 coordinate 23,686, forward strand.
AATTATGGTTCTATAAAGAACCAACAAATGGCCAAAAGATGGAAAGGACAGAAAAATCCAGCAGTGATTATTTCCTTCCACAGAGCCACAGGATAAATAGAACTGGTATAAATCCCAAGCAAAGATTTTCCTCTCTGACCATGTAAGATTTATATTCCGCCTGTGGTAGTATGTACCTGGAAGATTCTCTCTGGTGAAAGGGAAGACAACTTTAATTCCTACAGTGGAAGTCTGTGACTGATCCAGTTTAGTTATGCATTCATCCATCCACAGGCCAAAGGCACAATGTGTCTCCCAACAAGTACTGTAGTGCACATGCTCCACTCACCCATTGCCTGAAGCTGCAGAGGCAATAACTGAAATCAGCGTGACCTACTGTCAAAAGTTATCAGTTTTGTAAAACTACTTCATTCTTTATTCCTCTTGATATATAGCTCCAAGCTCTGTGATCTTAAGCCAGGTAATCCTCTGAACATTAGATTTCTATCTGGTAAAATGGATCTACCAAGGGCATGTAGTAGGAATAAAAAAGCATAATGAAGATATACTATGATATACTGAACACAGAACCTGACATGTGGCTAAAACTCAATGAGGATGCATTTCAAAGTGAGAGAATAATGGAGAAATGCAAGTGAGACACATGAGGACGTTCCCAAATATGTGACATGAAGGATCGGATTCCTCCCTTCCCACCCTCTGTTCCACTCCAAATCATCATGGACTAAGATTTCTGTAGCACAGTGCTTGGAAGTCACAACAACATCAAATTGCTTTAAAAATTTCATACTATGTGCTTTCAAAATCAGTACATTTGTCACTTCAGACTGGTAAGTGTGTACCAGCATCGGTCTATGAGTCACACTTTAAGCAGCTCCTTAGTCGAGCATCGTCATTGTCTCCTAAGACAGAAACGTTTAAACAGGGAATTTACCATCACCATCCTACTTTCTTCATTTAAATTGCTGAGATGTTTACTGGGATGAGATAGGACTGTAGTGTACATAAGCAACATTACATGGACCAAACCTGGTGTTTGCACATGGTCAAGCAAATATGCTTGCCTTATCTGTGTCTGTAATTGGAAGCTCTGAATTACAAAAATAAAGCATAAAGAAATTATACATATATATGTATAATTATACATATATACATAATATATATATTATACAATCCAATTATCAGTGTCAATTCCTCCATCAGGAAAAATAATAGCTGCTATACTTTATACAGTAGGGAAATACTATAAAAAAATCAGTAAAGTACAATGAATTGGATCATTTACCAAAATAGCTCATAATAATGCTAGCAGACCTGCACTTGACACACATGGGTAACTTATTATCCATCTCTGGCCACCAGAACATGGACAGAAAAGTATTTTCAAAAGTACTTACCATTTGTTTAAAGTTTTTTGAAGTATGAGAAGAGCTAAGTGCCTAGGCAAGCAATATGCACTTTAAGCCAACCATACTAAAAATCACAAAGGATTACTTTGTGATTTGATTACTAAAACAAAACGTTAGTCGATAATTAATTTTTCAGTTACTCTATGTACGCAAGAAGAAATTTTTTGTACCAACAATGATTAGAAAAAGTATCACACCTACATCCTGTACTCTGTGTAACTACTACAAGGACAACAATATTCATTGTGTCAGTTATTGGGAATGTACTGCTAAAATTTTAAAACTGTCACATTGTTAATTTTTATTAAAAGCAACAAAAAATAAAATGAAGAAAATAAATCATAAAACTGACTTCTGAGAAATTTAACATTTATCTTTTTAAATTGCATTTCTACTCATAAAATACAAGCTAGTTATTTTCTTGCTAACAGTGATATATATTACTTTATAGATAATGTGTTAGACAATGTCAGAAAAATCATGTCAAAAGGTTTCAGATTATTAACCTAGTTGCATCTTCAACATTACTCATTAGTTTGCTTGAATAATAAATAAATATATCTCTGCAGAAGGAAAAATAAATTTAAGGGCCAGGGAGATAGCTCAGTAGAATAAGTGCTTACCTGGCAAGCACAGGGTCCCAAGTTCAATCCCCAGTACCACAATCAATCAATCAATCAATCAATAAATAATTTAAGATCACAATGAGATGTCCTTACACACTTATAAGAATGACAAAAATATTATTGAACATAATACAGGTAACACACAGTGTTGGCAAACATCCAATGCCATTAAAACATCATTTCTAGTAGGACCAAAAATGATGCAGACATTTTTGGGAAAAGATGTAGAAATTTCTAATAGTCACTAGTCACATGATCCAACAAACTGATGTCTAGCTGTTTTACCAAGAGAAATGAAAAAAAAAATGTTTGTCAGATTGACAGGTTGATATTACATGTGGTTGTAACTGGGTAACAGTTGTGGTTTGTGGGAGACACCAACAGCATCATACAATATACACAGCCATTCCATGTATGCCTTTTCTCACATAGTTACTCTATTTTATGAGACACTTAGCACTTTTCAAGAAAATAGTATTCTATTACTAAATCTACAAAACGTTGTGTATTGCCTATAATGTACTGATTCTGCCTAACTAAAATTTTACATTCTTTGACAAAGTTCCCTCCAAATTCCACCACCACCATGTATCCAAATCCAGCCCTTGATAAATTTCATACTACATTCATTCTATAATTTCAAGTCTTACATATTCCAAAAATAAATGATTGCATAGTATTTGTTTTTGTTTTTCTGTACCCAGTGTAATTCATTTTTATTTGTATCTAATTATCTTTATGCTTAAATATTTCATTGTGTGTATTTATCATATTTTTTTATCCACTCATGCAACGATTAACATTCAGGTCAATTCTGCATATTGCATATTGTAAATAGCGCCGCAGTGAACTCAGAAGATACACTGATTCCATTTACTTTGAATATACACTCAGTGATGAGATAACTGGATCATTTTGCAGTTCTATTTTTAGGGTTTCCCCCACCAAGGAACCATCACATTGTTTTTCATAGTGACTATATTAATTTACATTCTAACCAATAATGTTTTTCTCATCATCTTGCTAAATTTGTTCCCTCTCCCTCTGCTTCTCCCTCTTCCTTATCTCTATCTCCATCTCTGTCTCCATCTCTATCTCCATCTCTATCTCCATCTCTGTCTCCATCTCTGTCTCTATCTCTGTCTTCATTTCTGCTCTCTCCCTGGACAGGCTCTTCCTCTATTATTCCCTATGGGCTATAACTCACTATGTACCTGTCTCAGTTACTCTTCTCTCATTGCTGGGGCAATAACCTGATACTCAAAATGAAAGAATGGAAGTTTACTCACAGTTACTGGAGGTTTCATTCCATACTCAACTGGCTGCAAGGCAGGGTGGCACACGGCAGAGGCCAGCAGTTCATAGTGGCAAAAGGCAGAAAAACAGCAAGTGCAAAAGGGAAGAGCAACAGTGGCAACAGAAAGCCAATCTGTCTGTCTGTCTCTCTAATGTAACATTCAGGCTATCTTATCTCAGACTGGGTGTAGCACTCACACCCATAATCCCAGCAGTACTAAGATCCATAATCCTAGCCCTGCATCATGAATCACTCAAACTGTAGAACTGCTCCTCAATGACTACATGAGGCTTTTGGGGGGACCACTACACACAAACCGTAACAGTACCATACACTGGCCTTGAACTAGCAGCAGTCCTCCCTTCTCACCCTCACTACGTGTTGGGATTATAAGCAGGTGCCACCATACCCAGCTTTTAAATATGTAATCTAATTTTTGGATAGCCATCCTAACAAGTGTAAGGTGGCATTTTATTATGGTTTTTGATTTGTATTTCCTTGATCATATGATAATTCACATTAAGAATTTTAAATATGTTTGTTTGACACATCTCTTCCAATATATGTTTCCATTGCCTTTTTTATACACTTGCCTATTATTTTCTTGCTATTGCATGTCTTAAATATTTTAGATAGTAACCTTCTATCAGTTATGATTTTTTCTGGTATTTTAGTATAGGGTCTACAGCGTCTCACTACACAGGTCAGGCTCATAGTGATCTTCCTGTTTTCAGGCTCCCACACACCATGATTACAGGCACACACCATTATACCCGGTTTCATTCACCATCCATCTCAGTACACCCCAGGGATCGGGTCAGCAGGCATGCTGAGGATAAAATCAATTATGGTTTTAAAATATTCACTCCCATTCCATAGAGAGGTATCTACTCTGTTAAGTATATCCTTTATAATGTAGAAGCTTTATAGTTTGATATAACCTCATTTATCTAATTTTAATTTTGCTGTAGGTTTCCTTAGGATGATATAAAAAAATTATTCAGACAAATTTCATAGAAATTTCCTCTGTGTGTTATTTTACAAGTTTTAATGTTTTTATTTAAGCCTGTGATCCATTTTGTGGATATTTATATTTCATGTGAAATGAATAGAATTTTACTCTTCTGCATATAAGTATATTATTTCCCCCAGTGAAGTATTTTAGAAAGACTATCTTTATACCCTTTTATGCTTTGGTAACTTTGTGAAAACTCAGTTGACCACAATAATGTGATTTGTTGGCTATCCATTTTTTCTCGTTAGTCTGTGCATACTTATCATGCTGTTTTGATCATGGAACTTGTATATTGCAGAAACTTAGGTTGTGTTCAACTTTGTTCTTGATGAAGTTTACTTTCATCTTTCAAGGTCTTTCTGTGGTTCTATGCGAATTTAATAATCATGGTTTTGCTCATCTTTTAAAAAAGATAAATTTGCTATCTTGTCCATTGTTGGTTTTGCTCATCTTTTAAAAAAGATAAATTTGCTGTCTTGTCCATTGTTTTTCTACTCTCTATTGCAGTTATTTTTGCTATAATTTTTATTACCTCTTTCCTCCTACTACCTTGGAAATTGTATGTTTTTAGTTCAATTCCGTTAACTATTGTTAAGCTGTTTATTATAGATGTTTACTGCTTTTATCTTTTTTACAATGTTTGACCTAGCTAGCTCATCACATGTTGTAAATCATCAGACTCTGTTTCAAATAGCATCTCCAGATTTCCAAAATTAATGTCAACATTACAATTTGCTATCTGATTCTTAGTCCAAGACAGAGTGGCTATCTAATGATTCTGGAAAACCTGTTCTAAAAAGGAAAACAAGGATTTGACAAATATATACTGTTTCTCAGGGAGCCAATATATATTCCTAGGGAATAAAGTAACCCAAGTGAAAAATTTCATTAGGCCACAAAATTTAATAGCTATGTCCAAAGACAACCTGTTATAAAGATAAACAACATGATGATATACTATTTTTTAGAAAATCAAAACTGATATAAAAATTAGAATTCAAGCCTGCAGATGTGTAAGTAACCTGACTTGCTTGATTACTACTTAAAAAAAAAGAAAAAGGAAAAAGGAAAGGAAACAAAGGAATGAAAAGGAAATCTTTTAAGGCTTATAGGAATAAAATAAATCATTAAGTTTATCTTGTCATTATGCCCTGTATCATGGAGCCATGCACCATGAGCTCAGCCTCGGCTATCCAAGGAATGATCCCAGATTTTACATAAAGTGTGTGTGCGAGGCACTGGGCTCAATCTTCAGGAAAATAAAAAAGAACACCTGTCTCACACTATATCTAAGCTTAGAAGTGGCATTGGACTAGGCAAAGGTTTTACTAATGACACAGTTGTTCAAAGCAAGATTTCTCGAGGTAGCTTGAATAACACAAACATCCATTATAGACAATAAGACCACTATAAACCACATGATAACTATACTCAGCTGCCAAACACTTGGACTTACATTGAATTTTTTTTCAGTCAGTCTTGCTAATTTTTTGTCTGCAGAAAACAATGACCAAGTCCTGAACAGAGACTCTGGGTTGACATGCTACTGAGTCTGAACTGGATTTTCTAAGTTTCTCACTAAACACCCTCTTTGATGAGATGGACTTTCTCTATTAGGGTTAATGGAGGAACTCAGAGGGGCATGGAAAGAACAGTCAACAGGATTCACACTGAGACTGCTGAAGCATTGTAAATGAAAACTGGTACTCCTTGGCATGTCGGAAGTGAAATTTAGGCCATCGTTTTAAATAATTCAACTCTCTTTGACTCAGTTGAACACATTAACTAGATTCTTTGTGTCCTTTTTAAAAGTACATTCTGGGTTAGGAAATGAGCGCAAAATTCCAGGTATTTGAAGAAGCCTCTGTATCCATCAACACCATAGCACAGTGTACGAAATACTTGGGCTCTGCTGAGCATCCTATTTACATACTTCTGGAATTGGAAATTCCTCACTTTGATGGGGGCGTTACATGATTAGTCTCCGTGCTTCCTCTCCTTTCAGTCACATCTTTCCTGCCTTAGGCTTTGTTGACATTTGCTTTCCCATACAGGAAGCCCCTACCTGTAACTACCTGTACTGAATTATTCATTTTTTCCTAAGTAGATGTTCTCTAGTCTCCCCTACTCCTCTTAGGCAGCCATTCAACATATGGATTCAAGAAGTTCCTCAGTTTTGCCAGCCACTTCAAAAAAAATTTCCTCAAACACATGAGGCCAATTATGTGTCACCAAAACTGATCACACATTTAGCTTCAGTCCTCATAACTATAAAATAAAAGATTTTTGTGTCTTTCTTTTTCTTTTTCACTCTCCCTTGGCCCCTCTGTAACACTTATTAATATTGGCATTTCATTTTTGGAACTTCCAGTTGATTCCTGTGGCACCAACTGTCTTAGCAACTTTCCTCTCCTTGCTGAACAAAATGCCAACATCCAAAATTAAGGAGGAAAAGTTGATTTAGCTCATAGTTTGTGGAGGTTCAATCCATACCAGCTGGATACAAGGCAGGGTGGTGTGACTGAGGGACAACCATTCATGGCAGTGTAACATACCAAAAAGTAGCAAGAGCAAAGTGGGGAAAAGCAAACCTGTCTCCATCCCTTACACTGTGCGTAGTCTACTCACCCTAGGGAGGGTATTGCACTCTCACCTGCAATCCCAGCATTAAATTAAAAACCAATCACAAACTAGCTTCAGCTGCCTGAAAAAAAGTCCATCACCATAATCATGTGAGGCTTTGGTAGGACATCCAGACAAGTCATAACAAAGGGAGAAAAGTTTATTCAGCTAACAGTTTGCAGATCTTTCCACCCATAGTCAGCTCGCTCCAAGGCACAGTAGCTTGGTAGAGTGGCAACAGTTCATCTGGTGGAAGACAAACAGCAAGAGCAAGCATGGAGAGAGGGAGCCAAGCCTCTTTCTGTCCCTTATATTGTATTCAGCCTGCCAGGACGCAATAATGGATTGATCTAGCAATCATTCACCTTTAACCCCATCACCCTTAATCCTAGCATTGCCCATGAACCAGTCTCGTACTCCAGATTAAGCCACCTCTGAAAAAGCCCCACATGCAACTTCATGAGGCTTTGTGGGGAGGTATCTAGACACAAACCCACAATCTTTTCCTGTTTTTCTCTTGTCTCATTGGTTACCCATTCTTCGTATCCCTTCTGGTCTCTCTTCCTAAGGGAACACTTTTTTTTTTAATAGTTGTAAGTTCCATACTTTGATTAGTATATGTTTGCAGTATATAATGATTATACTTATTGTATGCAGTTGGTATACATACAATACATCTCTGTTTTCATTCCTTTCCCTTTTCCAGCTCTTAGTCCCATTCCCTTTTGCAAAAGATCTAGTTCCTCTTCTTCTTCTTCTTCTTCTTCTTCTTCTTCTTCTTCTTCTTCTTCTTCTTCTTCTTCTTCTTCTTCTTCTTCTTCTTCTTCTTCTTTTTCCTCTTCTTTTTCCTTTTCTTCTTCCTCCTCCTTTTCCTCTTCTCTTCTTCTTCCTCTTTCTCTTCTTCTTCCTCTTTCTCTTCTTCTTCCTCTTCCTCTTCTTCTTTGTATTTAATACCAGGTCTACAGGATCTACAGGGCCTCACTACACAGATCAAACTCATAGCAATCTTCCTGCTTTTCTGCCAAGTGCTGAGATTACAGGTATGCACCACCACATCCACTCTCATTCACTGTCTCAGCATGCCCCAGTGGCAGGGCTAGTGCAGCAGGCCAGGGATCCAACCCCCAGCCGGTGACTGCCTAAGTAGGTGCTTTAATCCACTGAGCTATCTGGCCAGTTCCTAGTTCCATATTTTGTTCACTTTATTTATATTTTAGGTTCCTCGTTTATCCCTTACACAACAGTATTTGTTGAGATCTATTTCTAAGTTTACTCACTGTTTGTAAATCATCTTTATTGTTCAACTATAACTATATAGATTGAAAGCACCCTAACATATACTTTAGGCTTACATTTATGCTGAATTCCAAACTTAAATTTTATTTTTTCCTTTTTTAAATTTTTATTCATTATAATGAGAAAAAAAGATAAAATGGCAATGAAACAGTTTCAAAACAAGTTAGTAGGATGGTTACAATAACTAATACCATGCATATTGTTGTCTTCATAGTAGTTATTCAGGGGACAAGATGTAGACCTGATATCTTATCTAAGCAATATTAGTGTAAACTTTTGTTCTCAAATTTTACAAAGGCCCTAATAAAATATTTAGAGTATTTATAATACACAACCATCTTAACTACAATATGCCTCAAATAAATACATTCTTCCTCATAAAATTCCCCCCACTTTTATCCTTCCACCATCATTTCCACTTAGGAGTTGGTATCAAAAAATACGTGGCAGATGGGTCAGAGAGATAGTTCAACAGCATAAGCACCTGCCTCTCAAGTACAGAGTCCAAACCCACCAAAAGGGGGGGGGGGGACAGAAACATGGATGTCTCCTTCTGAGTTATAGCCATTTCCCTAAGCCTTATCCTATCTTTTTTATTTCTATTTAATTTTATTACTTTTAATAAGAAATAACAATGAAACAGTTTCAAAATACATTAGTAGGACAGTCACAATAATTAAAACAATGCATATTGTTGTCTTCATAGTTCAGAGTACAAGATGCAGACATGATAAAATTTTTAAACACTATTAGTACGAAGATTTCTCCCCATTGAACTAAGAGAAAACAATGGTCCTAAAAATCTCCAACAGCTCTCTGACACTGAGGATAGCAATGTGTAATACTAAAACCATTCTTAGAATGTCTGTTGCTTTGGTCTTTTAGATGTGTGCTGCTTCTAATGTTATTTCAGTTAGGCCTTACCCTATCTTTTTAATTTGAAATTCTCTCCATTTCTCCATAGCAAGTGTCCCAGCCACATTCATGCCATTTTCATTTCCAATCTATAGTGAAGTATGAATCCATATATAAAAGTTGATTTTGTCTCTTTGCTTCTAATCTTACTTTCTTCAAATTTTCCACAGTACTGATATTTTATAAAGCAAAAGTTAGCAATGTTATTCCTATATTTGAAATATCTCGAAGATTCCTTGTACTCTCTGAATATCTTAGTCTGATACCCCAGTCTTTTTCTAAATGACCTTCTCCCTCCCTGTCCAGTACTCAATATTATCTTGCTTAACTTTTTGCATCCCCTCAGATAAGACCCCATTAATTTGTTTGATTCTGTCACTTAGCTATCTGGGCCTTTACAAATGCCCATCTGAACTGCCAACTCTCAACCTCAAGCTCTCCTTAGCTGGCCTCTCTCTGCCCACACATTCTTCCAAATCTGGCTCGAGTATTCCCATCAGAAGTCTTAACACTATCTTCAGTCCTCACCATGACCATGATTCCTACATTCATGTCCTCAATGTACAACGCTCCATAATTTAGTCATGTTTTGATTAATGAAATGAGCAATTCACCCCTGTCTGGTGTCATGGTTGAATGAACATAACAACACAATTTAAGGTGGCTTCCATGTCATTATGTGATATAACCTTATATCACTGTCATATATGTGATCTATCAGTGAGTGTAATATCATTATATAGCCCATGACTGTATACTAGAAGTACCCACTCACTTTTCTCAGAATTGCTTGCATTCTGTGGTCCATACATTATTTACTTATACATTTCTACCTAAGCTTTTAGCTGGCATCCATATCATATACACATTTTCAATTAAGTCTTCCTGATTTGTAGCCTGTATGATTTGCTACAATGTAAATAGTCTATTAGTCTGTTACATTAGTTGCACCTTTTTATATGCTGAATGCAGTCCACACTCACACTTCCATTATTACATTGCCTTCTGCATTCTCATTCCTTTTCTGCCTCAGCCTTTATCAAACATGCTGTATGGAGAATCTGAACCTTACTTAACTTGGTTTTCCAAATACATGGCATAATTTTTATTGTGAGAAGTGAATGAATAGTTAATAAATACAATTGAATTAAATACGTACAGAATTCCAATTTAAACACCATGCTATAAGTGTTTTAATGTAATCAGCATTCTTTATTCTTTTTTTTTTCTTTTTTGTGGGACCAGGGTTCAAATTCACGACCTTGCACTTGCCAGGCAGGCACTTGTGCCTCGGAGCTATCTCCCCAGCCCCAGCATTCTTTATTCTTAAACAAAACAAACTTCAAGGACAGCATCACAATTTTAAAACAAAGTTTCTGATATCAGCAACTTTCTGGAAATCTCTAAAAGTTATTTTCCACCCTTAAAAATGTATCTGACTCTACCAGTGAAAAATTTTGGTGTAAAAGGTGTGAACTAAGTCTAATGTAACTAAGTTCAGAGGTGTTGAGTACTTTGAAATTGATAGACAAGATAATTCTATAACCCCAAAAACTTATACAGTAAAAATAAATCTCTGGATATTCTAGAGCAGTGGTTCTCAACCTGTGGGTCTCGACCCCGATGGGGGTCAAACGACTAAAGCACACAGGTCGCCTAACGCCATCAGAAAATACATATTTAAACCCATGCTATGCCATGGTGAAACGTTATTTATTGGAATTAGTATTAAATATTTCTCAATATACAATTAAATATTGTTTTGTGATTAATCACTATGTTTAAATTATGTTTGATTTGTAGCAATGTTAATAAATAATGCATATCAGGTATTTACATTCCGAATCATAACTGTAGCAAAATTACAGTCTTGAAGTAGTCACCAAAATTATTTTTTGGTTTGGGGTCACTGCAACATGAGGAACTGTATTGCAGGTTCACGGCATTAGAAAGGTTGAAAACCACTATTCTAGTGTCAGGTGGTTTATCACTTGAGCTAGCTTTTGTTCAAAATACCTTGGAAATGAAGCAAATATCTACTTAAGAATCATCAAGAAAATGTTCCACACTTTTACATCAGCGGGAGGTTCATGTTTTGGATTAAAAGGAACATTTTCTTCTCATTTAGCCAGCTAAAATATTTAGCAGAGAAAAGTAATGTTAAAAGTCAGTATTACATTATTAATTTCACTAGAGTCTTGTCAAAATGATGAGGAAAAATAATTTTAAAAGCAGTGGCAGGTTTCCAACCTGACCTGTAAGGACCGTAAAAGTCTTCATCCCATTCTAACAATTATCAAAAAGCTGTGCAGCCGGGCGTGGTGGCTCACGCCTGTAATCCCAGCACTTGGGAGGCTAAGGCAGGAGGATCGCTGCGAGTTCGAGACCAGCCTGGGCTACAAAAGTGAGCTCAAAGCCAGCCTGAACTGCACAGTGAGACCCTGTCTCAAAAAGCAAAAAAAAAAAAAAAAAAAAAGCTGTGCAAAGTGGAAAAACAACTCATACTCATCAGAGAACTAGTCACATGCCAACCACTATCCCCAAAATTGGAACTCCAGATAGATGAATACAGAGAACTGTAACTGACCAGAACTGGAACCCACAAGCAGAAACCTATGCAGGAACTAGTGTTATGGTAGGAAAACTTAAACTAGTAGTGATGATTTGCCATTCAATATTCATAGCCTAAGATAAAAAGAAAAATCTCAAGGGAATCAACACACCGGGGCTCCTCCATACTTTTGTTAGCTTTCCTTCTGTTACATTAACAATGTTCTCAAAATGTCACAGTTTGGCTATGTCCTCCAAATTGCATGTGCTATAAGACAACAGACTTGAGAAATTGGACCTTTAAGAGACATTAGATTGTGGCAGCTCTTCCCTCATGAACAGATTAATGCTGTTATCACACAAGTGGGCTTCTAATTAAAGAATAAGTTGCAGGTTCACTTTTGTCTCACACACACACTTGGACTGGCCCTTCCACTCCCCCCACCCCCGAGATGACATAACAAGAATTCCCAGCCTCCAGATCTCTGAGTAATAAATTTCTTTTCTAATACTCTGTCATAGCAATACAGAAATATATAAGACACATGGTGAAGATCAGAGAATACTTTTTTCATGATTTGGGCAGGAGGAGTAGAAAAGTAACCACTTTTGAAATATTACAGAGCATTTGCATTCTTCTTAACAAGACTTGCTGTAGGAGAAGGTATTTTACAAATGCCTAACCTAGTGGAAGATCCTAAGAGCCTAACTGACCTAAGAGAAAGAAAGTGACCAACTCCAGCCTTCTCTCACCATTTTGCTCACTCTCAAAAATGATAATACTAAGACGCGGAAGCACAGGCTCCCTGAAAGAGCCACCGATAACCACAGGATTCCAGAGTGCTTTCCCTCACTCCACACTTTATTAATCTCTAATTAGTACAGTATGCCTAATTGCAAACATATTGCAAAGAGAAGACAAAATATACTATTTGAGGACACTGAATGAGCACCAAAACCAAAGTCAGATATAGCAAGAATGTTGAGATTACCAAGCCAGTATTTCTTTTAAAAAAGCAATCACTAATTCTCTAAGGTACTATAGGGAAAATGAACAATGTGCTGAATTAATAGATAAAATAAAAAGAGAAATATAAAGTTTAAGAAAATGAAAAAGAGATGTTGGCTGCCAGTAGCATTGTAAAAGTAAGAATGTCTTATGGGATGATTAGGAGACCAATACAATCTATGAGACAATCAATGAGTTTGGGGATCTGAAAATACTAACTTCCAAAAGTAAAAAGTATAAAAAACAAAGACAGAAAAAAATAGAACATGATATCCAATAATTATTGATATCAAATGTGTTAGTCACACATACTATCTTTCCACAATAAATGCAATGAAATTAAAATATTCAACTATAGAAACATAGGCATAATAGAAACCCCAGCAAGAAGATAAGGTGAGGAGTTTCTCATCTGAAGCAACGATCACCTAAGTTCCCCAAATCAGTGCCAGACACCAAACTACCAATCCAGAAAGTTCAGAACATGAAGCAGGACAAATATCAAAAGGAAGACAAAACACTACACCTAGAAAAACTACATTCAAACTTCTATAAAGTGAAAAAAAACGATAAAACGGAGGAAAACATATCTATAGAGGAGCAAACGAAAGAGTTAAATCTGGCTTCAAAAGAAACATGCAGGCAAGGAAAGAAAGTGCTGAATTTTTTTTACAGGTATCAGGTTAGAGTGTTATACCCTGGGAAATTATCCTTCAAAAGTAAAGGAGGAATAAAGTCTTTCTCAGAAAAATAAAAATTGAGGAAAGTTAGGGTCAGTAGTATAGCTCAGTGGAATAAGTGCTTGCTTAGGTAAGCATAGAGGCCAGGGTTTGATCCCTGGCTCTGCATGCTGCACTGGCCCCACCCCTGGGTGCACTAAGCTGGTGATAGAGTCCCAGTATGGTGACACATGCCTATAATCCCAGAACTCGGGAGGCATAAATCATAATGATCATTATTAGTCTGAGCTGTATAGTGAGACCCTATACAGGCACACAGGCACACAGGCACACACACACACACACACACACACACACACACACACACTTAAAAATTTTGAGGAAACTTACTGAGGTGGCTTGTAAGAAATGTTGTAAGTGGTGCTCTTGAGAACACAAAACGACATAATTCAGAAACTTGATCCACATCAAGCTGAGCATTAGAGAAAGGACAAGTGAAGGTAATATAAAAACTATAATTTTTCTCATTCTTAAGAAATAATGCTTCAAAATAAAAAGGACAAAATGTTTCTGCGTGTGTGTGTGTTTATGTGTGTATATGTGTGTGTGTACATGCTTGTGCATAATTGTACTGGATCACAATGATATAAGGAACAGAAGCAGTGAATAAGAAATAGTTGGTTATTAAGTGCACTGTATTTGCCATGAGGGGGCGCTGCTGTGGCAAGCAGAAACACTAGAAAAACAGTTTTTGGAGGAAGATGTATTTACGTTAATGGGCACTGACTGGGACCATTCCCAGAGTTTCAGGCCCTAATCTCTCATGGTCTAGGGCTTTTGTATGATGCACAAGAAGGTACAAAGGCAAGAAAAAGCAGCCTGGCAGTTCTTCTGGTCAGCTAACAGAGTGAGATCTTTGGTTACAAGGGAAGATTAAAGGTGATCAGGACATGAAGCTTAGCCCAATGAGACAGTCAGACAACCTGTATCTTCAGTTACGCTCTCATGGTTACAGGGGTCAAGAAAGTAACTACAAAGCCATGAAGCGGTGACAGCACTAGGCAGTTTCAAAAGAAACAAGTTTTTAAAACAATTTCTCTTACACTTTTTTCCCTTTCAGTATAGTATCATTTCAAAGTGGACTTGGATTCGTTTTAAATATATATTGCAAACTCTAGGGCAACTACTCAAAGAAGTAAGCAAGAGTACAGCAGAGTCAGGCAGGTTACCTAAACTGTTTATAGATGATATGATCATCTGTATACACATTAAAAACAGGAAAATAGATTAATAGTTTTCTAAAACTAATTGAAAATTTTTTTCAGGGCTGGGGAGATAGCTCAGCAGTGTGTCTGCCTGGAAGGCACAAGATCCTGAGAGAGATCCCCAGTACCCCCTGATTTTTTTTTTTTTTTTCAGATACTGGGTAATACACAAAGCTCAATTGTTTTTTTGTTTTGTTTTGTTTTTTGGTTTTGTTTTTTTTAATATCAGAAAATGACAAGGGAATTTGAAATTAAGAATAGTGCCACTTCTATCAGCATCTTGAAAATGAAATATTTAAGTGTGAATCTGAATGTGAAATATTACCATTCTTTGTACACAAATAAAATAACTCTTTCTGTTCATCTCTACTGTTCCCAAGATGTCAAAAATTATTTTTATAAGCATAATTTTAGAGGCCATAAAAAAGCCTTGTTATATCTCATAAGATATTCAAAAGAACTTTCCATCTTCTGACTGATATGTGAATTAGTAAAGAATTGGCAAAGACTACCACAAGAGAAGGGAGAGAACTCTGGAGTTTATTGAATTTCCAGGCAAGACAATAATACTCCAATGTCCAAATGCATGGAGTAGATCGCAAGTATGTGGGACTAACCAAAGTTCCAAGTAGGACAGGCTTGGAAATCAGAACTCCAGAAGTTCTCAGGTCTGTGTACCATTGTTTAGAAAAAATTCCATTGTTCATTGGCTAAACACAAATCTTCTATTCAGTCCAATAAGAGTCTGATGTAGCTCATTCAAACTAGGAATTTTTCACCATTTAAGCTGCTTAGAAAAGTTATAGTGAAACATGGTGCCCAGCTTTGATGTCTCATAGACAAATGTTCCAAAAAAGAAAATTTTCACTCTTACCAGTTAGCCTCCCAGGTCAAACAACAGAAAAATATAAGTGCAGATCAACCTTATGGGGTTTTTCATATGACCTATAGACTGAAGAATGATTTTTACATTTGTAAACGACTTTAAATAAAATTTAAAAACATGCCACAGATAAGATATGTGGTTCACAAAGCTTAAAATATTTGCCATCTGGCTTGGTAAAGAAGAAATTTATTCACCTGTCTCTTAAACTCACAATGAGTTAAGGTTTATGTTGCAAGCAACCCCAGAACATATATAATAGAGCGATTTATAGTGAAGTAGTAACACAAAAGCCCTTCCTGAATTAAGTAAGATGGTAGGAAGAGGCAACTAGTAGGAAAGAAAGTACTGATTTCTTAGGAAAGTGAATTTCCTTTGAAAACATAGAAAAAGGAAACAAGGACAGCAGGGGTGACATCACAACAGGTCTAACTGGTAAAGGTTAGAAAAAAGAAGGGTCACAAGGGGAAGGTAGTGAAGGTGTGTTGACCCATTATACAGGTAACACCTTAGGTCACAGGCCTTGAACAACTTACCAGAGCATGTGTTCAATGTGCAGACTCACAAAGGAAATCACAGTAAGAGTAAAATCCAATCACTCTTCATGAAACTTTAAACTATAGTAAACCTGAAAACACATGTGAAGAAGCATCTGTAAGTGGAGTGGGAAAGGTTTTCGGACAAGTAGCAGGATCACCTAATACAAGCCTAGGTTTGGTAAAGAATAATTAGATGTTTTAGAATCAAATACTATAAATCAGTTCTGTTACATATTAGGAAAATCAGGATTTCCAGCCGTTTTATTTAGGTGGTGATACTGGAACTTTTCAATTAGGCTGGCACGGGGCACTTTGCAGTTGATCTGGCTATGGTATAACTAAATGACCATTCTGCAATTACTGCCTCCATCCAGGTCTGCAAATAATTGGCACGCAAAGTGGCCAAGCAGGTTTTGGCAGCCAAAAAGACAAGCCTGCCTTCTTTGCAGACCTCTGTATCCAGTCTCAGGTTCCTTATCCTGAGATTGGTTCCCTCTGTGATTTTGTCTCATCTTGTCCATGTCTTTTGCAACTGCTCTCATTACAGCTCTCATCCACCCATCACTAACCAGTGCAGCAGCCTGGAACAGGCTCTGCCCTTGGCCTCCACGGACCACACAGGCATTCCTTTCATCACGGTCACAGAGCTGTTGCGTGGTCTCTCTAAAGCAGTTGTGGAAAACCTGTGGCACAAATGTTGTTTCTCTTTTAAGATAAAAGTTGTCAACGCGTGAGTTGGGTTTTGCTGAACTAAAACTTCAGTGTTCATTACAGTATTGGCACTTTTTGATAAATAAGTGAGTTTGGAGTTGCACTTTGGACACTCCTCCCTAAAATGTTCTCCATCACTGTTCTGAAGTATAATGAGTCACATACATCTCTGGGGCAAGAAAGCAGATGAGCACATGTACCCTCTGTCTGTCCATTTGTCTGTCTGTCTGTCTGTCTGTCTGTCTCTCTCTCTAGCTGAAAAGCTAATTTTAAAATAATAACAATGGGATTATAACTGTGCTAACAAACAAAAAAATTAAATTATAATAATAATGTATTGATGTAATCAGCAGGGCAAAACTTTAAATGTTTGAACTTTTTCACTGGGAGACCAAACACATCTCCTAACTAACTCAGGCCCACAACATAGCCTGCTAGCTCTCTTCTAGGCCCAGATGACTGCAAAGAAAAATGTTGAGATGTAGGCTTTGGAGGTTGGGTTCTATTTTCATTTCCATGGGGAAAGGAGGGAGAAAAACAGACCAGAAGGAAGAAAGCAAGGTTATAACCATCTCTTGGCTCAGTGTATTCCCTCTCTTCCTGGTTCCTTACTATATAAGAACACTACACATGTAGGCACAATTAGAAGGTTATTTCTGACAATATAAAATCACTCCATTTATTTTGAATTCAGTCTTTTCTCCATTTTTGTTTGCAGACTTAAGCTGAGAGTAAGCAAATGAACCTGAAATGTCAAGTAACAGAGGTCAGAAACGTTAACATTGAAGGTGTGAGAAGGGAATTTTTATACTTCCTAATGCAGGTGAAATTTCTGAAGGCCAATCTTGCAACATAGGTCAGATACTATCTTCCCTTTAATCTAGAAGTTATAAAGAGATATGTCCAATATTTTAAGAATAAGCACACTTATTGGTATAATATATATGTATATACTAGTGAAATGTAAGAGAAAATTTAATATACTTGTCTCACATAGATTATAAGAATTCTTGAGTTAGTTTTAGGAAAATGGGTGCCTTTTGAAGCCATGATGTGAAGTGAAATAAATGAAAGTCTCTTAAAAATGGCATGATCTTTTTATGTGAGAAAGAGAAATTCAAAACATACAGAGCTAAATAAACAGGAAATAGGGAGATAGCTCTTTTGTAAAAGGGGAGGGAACAGGGAGAGGTAGTAAAGAAGATTAAAACAATTAAGTGTTATGTACATGAACCAACTACCTACAAGGAATGTAATCATTACATGCTGCAAACATATATATCCATAATAACAAAACTTAATACAATAAATAAAGTCAGTTCATGAAATACTTAGGACTCAATCTAAAGAAGGAAATGAAAGACCAGTACATTGAAAACTGCAGTCCTCTAAAAAGGGAAATCAAAGAGGATGTCAGAAAACGAAAAGAAACTCCTATTCTTGGATACCCAAGAATGAGTATAGTGAAAATGTAATGCACTCCCAACCAAAATGCAAAAAGCACACCTCAGAGCACTATAAAAAACAATTCTAAAATTCATATGAAATCAGAAGAGATCTAGAATAGTAAATGCAATTTGGGATATCAAAGACAAATCAGGTGACATCACAATACCTGACTTAAGATTATACTGCAAAGCTGATGTGATTAAAAACAAAACAAGGGGGCTGGGGAGATAGCTCAATAGAATAAGTACTTGCTTGGCAAACACAAGGATCTGAGTTCAATCCTCAGTTCCAAAATAAATAAATAAATAAATAAATACAAGGTTCAATCTCCTACCTGCTATGCCAGCCCCACCTCCAGGTGCACTGAGCTGGTAACTGAGACTGGGCATGGTGGCACTTGCCTATAATCCCAGCACTTGGGAGGCTGAAAACAGGAAGATTACTATGAGTCTGATTTGTGTAGTGAGACCCTGTAGACTTGTACTAAATACATAAAAAGTAAAAACAGGATGCCATTAGTGGAAAAATAGACCAAATGGAACAGTATAGAAGATACAGAAACAACTCCAAACATACTCGTTTATCTTGCTTGGGGAAAGGGCCAAGCACATTCACATTCACTGGAAGAAAATTAACCTCTCCAATAAGCATGCTAGAAAAGCTGGCTTCCATGCCAAAGACTAAAACTAAATCCATGTCTTTCACTATGCGTTAGGATAAAATTGAAACAAGCCAAAGATCTAAATATTAAAACAAACATACTAAATCTGCTGGAAGATCAACTACACAGAAATCTTAAAGATATTGAGACAGTCAAAGACTTTATGAAAACAACACCAATTACTCATGACATACTACAAAGAATCAACAACTAGGATCTCATCATAATAAAGACTTTTGGACAGCAATAAAACTACCAACCGAGTAAAAAGACAACTCACAGAATGCAAAAGTTATGCCAGCTATTCCTCAAAGGACTAACTTCTAGAATATATAAAGGACTCAAAAATATCAGAACCCCAAATTTAAAGACATAGTCAAAAAATGGGCACTTGAAATGAATAGACACTTTTCAGATGAAGAAGTATACACGTCTAATTAATGTTGAAAAACGGTTACTATCACTGGTTATTGAAGAGATCTAAATTAAAACAACATTGAAATTCTATCTGACCCCAGAAAGAATAGCCATCATCAAGAAATCAACCAATGGCAAATGTTGATGAGGCTGTGGGATAAAGGAACCCCTCTCCACTGTTGGTGGTAGTATGGTTTGGTGGCAGTATGGTGCTTGCTCAAAAAACTAAAACTAGAGGTTCCAATTGACCCAGCTATTCTCTCCCTTGCTAGGTTTCTAAAAGAGTTAAAACCATCATACCACAGTGATATACACACATCCTTGTTTATAACACTACAATTTGTAATAAATCTGAGAAACAGCCTAGACGGCCATCAATAGATGAATGGATAAAGAAAATGAATGGTTTTTATGCACAATGAAGTACTACTCTTTTATAAATAAACATAAACTTTGCACATTTTAAGGTAAATGGATATACCTTAGGACTCTACTTTGAAGTGAAATAAATTAGACACATGTTTAAATATTATATTGTTTCTCATGTGTGAGAAGCCGAAAGGGTGAATGAGGGCCAAATTGAAAGACGTTAGTGTAGTCAAACACTATGAAAACAACCTCACTCATACATGAAGTACAGCAAAGAATCAACAACTGGGGTTAACATCAAGAAGTAGAGGGAAGTGTTCAAATGAGAAGGAGAACAACAGAGAAGGGGATGGAAAGGAAGAGCAAAAGAAAAACAATTGAAAGAAAAAAATGGAAGTAAAGCTTTTGTAAGTGGGAAAGAGCTGGGGTTGAAATGTAGGGAGGCACATGGGAAATAAAAGAATTAAGGTGTGTCAGCTGCAGGCACAATCGGCCTTTTTGAGTATGCTCAATATGTATGACAAATAGGTACTAGCTAGCAAAATGAAACAAATAAATATTGAGTTAAATATTTTAAAAGTGATGTTGGTTTCTTTAAAAAAGTTAAAAATAAATCACAGGAATTTATATAAAGCTCATGATGGAACTGTTACAACTACAATATTTATAATTAGTTTAGATATTTAAAAAATAGCCTTGATATATGTGTGTTTAAATGAAAAGTTGAGTTATGATGAACTTTTTAGTATAAACTTATAACTGTACAATTAGAGCAAAAAGATTTCATTTTCCATTTTTTTATACTTTATTGTAATTTGGATTTCTAATAATTACCATGTTCATTTCTGTAATAAAGAAAACTTTTTTTTTTACCTTTTTTACAACCTTCTGCCACTCAACATAAACCGGTCTTTCTGTCTTTCCCCATAATGTCCCACTCCTTTGCTCTAAACTGGTTTCACAATTCCCAAATTATGGCCTTAATGATCTTTCCTTGGCTTTTTGCTCAACATTTTCCTAACCCATAATACTCCTGACTCCATCTTCTCTCTTCTACCCTTTATGTTTCAAGATCCAACTCCGAAACTTCTAGTCAATCTCTCTGAACACACCTTTCATTTCCTATGGTACTTCCAATCTATTTTCAGGTTTCAACCTGAGATCCATATTCCCCTGAACAGACTTGCCAAAGTTTCTGAACTTTGGCCATTAGTAAATAAATTTTGGGACATGTGCACATACATCTCTTTTGAGAGACCATAGTTTTCACCAGATTTTCAAGTTTGCCAACAACTTATTTGACACAGCTTTAATTTTCAACATATGATGGTCAACTTCATGGTAGCTGTATTATTTTTACATAATACTACTCAAATATTACAATATTATATAATTAAGCATACATCTATTTCTCCTCCTCAAATGCTTTATAAGAAAATTTGAGAATAAGCGTCGAGGTATATACTTTTTTAAAAATCTTAATTGAGACTTATACTGTTCAAGGCACACAGTAGGAATGATTTTGATTCAATGAATACTCACACCTACAAGAATGTCCATGGTCAGTCACAAAAACAAACAAGACCCACTACTTGAAAGTAAAAGATATCTATGGGGAAAGGAGCCCAAACAAAACTTTCTCCATTAGGGTCTTGCTGCCTACTGGTAATAGGATAAATACCACCAGGAAAAAGGAAAACACAAAAATGCCTGGAGAAGATTGACAGATAGATAAATCTTTAAAAATGCTGGCACAAATTAGGAGTAACACTGAAATCTTTTGAGGTAACACTCCCCCCCACCACCAAAAAAACTGATATAGATAGATAGATAGATAGATAGATAGACAGACAGATAGATATAGATATAGATAGAAAATAGTTGGGATAGATATACAGCTACTTTATGTTAGTTCAGTGAGGATACTTGGCTGATTTCTTAAATTCATACAGGTAGCTCAACTGATCAAACTCTTAGCTCCATGAATATGGGTGTATTACAGATGACAATTAAAAATCTTATGACCACAAACATGGCCTTGTACATTGTTCTTAGGATCTATTCTCAAATCCCAGGATGTAGGTATTTGACCTCTTTGAATACCAGTAAGCTTTTGAAAAATACTGGGCTAGGTGAGATCAGATAGTACATCCACATATAGCAATCTAATCACTCAGCACTCAATTAAGAATTCCCTACATAGTGAAGCAATTAAGCAAAAACAGTAACACACTTCATAAAGAAATTACAGGTAAAAGAGAGACACAATGACTGGGAAGGACCCATTTTCTGTAAGAATGCGTCTATATTCTATCAAAGTAAACGAAAAAATTTATTTTTTCTAAGTAAAAATCAAAGCATAAGATGTATTCGTGCCACACCCATTACAAAGCTTAGCTCACAACTTTCTACAAAGCAGTTTTATCTCAAAAAAGAAAAAAAAAAGTGTTGTCATAACCCAAATGCCCATGAACTGAGGAATGGATAAAAAATATGTCCTATTTTTGCACCATAAAGTATTACTTGGGCCCGGCAGGATGGCTCAGTGGTCTAAAGCGCCTGCTTAGTAAAGCTTGGGCGGCTGCAGGGACCACGGTTCGATCACCGGCACCACACGCTGCGCCAGCCCTGCCCTTAGGGCAGGCTGAGCTGGCCATAAAAATGGAAATAAATAAAAGTTCTGAAACAAGAAAATAAAATAAAATAAAAATAAAAATAAATTTAAAAAAAAATAAAAAAGTATTACTTGGCTATAGAAAAGATAAATTCCAGGCGTTTATAGGTATTATTGATATAACTAGAGGCCATACTCTTATTGTCTTGCTAGTGTGAGAACCTGAAAGAGTAAATAGAATCTGAAAGGTACAACAGACACTGTGAAAGGGACAGAATCTGTTCACTGAGAAGCAAAAACTTGGGATGAGGAAAAGGACAAAATAAAGAAGGGGAAAAGACATATCCAAGTATATATGCAGAATAGTTTGGACAATTATACTACTGATTCCTTCTGCTCTATTGAAAGAACCGTTAATGCTTAACTTCTTTATTTTTTTCTTCTTTTTTAATTTGTTATATATTTTACATAAATTTTTCAGGCTATATCTAACAACTTAAATAACTAATTTCAAGATAGCATTATTCAATACAATAGCCATTTTCAAATTCCTATTACTTTGTTTAATGAAATTGTTTATCATTTCTAGTAGCTTTTTTTACCATTTTATACCCTTTAAAAAATGTGTTGCCATGAAATACAGATACAGGTTGGAAAAAGAAAAAGCTCCCTAGATCAAAATTCCAAAGATACTTCTAAATATATTAATAATTCAGTATACTGAAACTGTTCTTCAGCATTCATGTTAGAGTGTACCTTTGCCCAAGCAAGCTTATCAGCTGCATATGGCAAAGATGACAGTAACTGTAAGTCAGAGAAAATCAAGTCGCAGGTCCAGGCCTGCAACACTTAGAAAAACATTTAACAAAGACAGCTGACCAGCTTATTTATTCTCACATGTTCATTTATTCAGCCTGGTAATGTTCATTCAAAAGTAATTTCCTCTACTTAAATAAGTCACCTATATAACTTGTTAATGGGAATGTGTTTTTTTTTAATTTAACTTTATTTTGAAAAGTAAAAGCAAAGCAAGAGCAAAATTCAGAAACAGAGTGACATACTACTGCTGCAGATTTTGAAACCAAGAATAAATGATTAACAATGATATGTTATCTATTTTATCACCATATCTGTTACTCAGATTAGCAAATATTGTTATGTAAGACTGGACACATGGTTGGATATTACCACTTGCTTTTAAGAAACCTTAAATTTTTGTTCTTGTCTTTTTTTCTTTACCCTTTTTAAAGTTTGTTTTAAAGAGAGTCTAATAATAATTGATATGACATTAGAAACAGTACACATCTTGATCTCTTAATGAGAATGCGTCTTCACAGGGCCATGTACAAAACATCATAGGTGTAAAATGAAAGAATCTTCAAAATAGTCCTGGTTCAATATCAAACAAAAATGCGCACAAGGCTGTTTCGGGAAGAGTCTTTTGAAAATGGGCCATAATTTTATCACAGTTTGGATGGAATTATCTAAGGGTTAATACAGACCATGGCTATTCCAGCGAATGAGTAAGTAAATGTTCTTTATTTTATCACAGTTCTTTAATAAAATACTGCAAGTTCTGTTCTAAAAAGATATTCAGAAAATAGACTTAAGGCATTTTTCTCATCTTTGGGTACCCTTTGTAAGTTCTATATTGTTCTACATATTACTCATTCTTTAATATCATTATTATGTGAGTCAAATAAATCAAGAAGGAAATTTCCAAATCATTTGTGGAAAGTTGGCAAGTAAAGAATTGAGAACAGATGTTAGATTGAGAATGACTATATTATTACAGCAAAAAGAGGCTAGAGGAAAACAAAAAGATTGATTCCATTTTATGGTCTGATGCAAAGTGGAGAAGCACAGAGTCCTTCTTGGATACTGTATTATGCATAACAATCTATCAGAGATAAGAGCAATGGACATCACTAGTCATAATAAGAAAAGGTTCTCCCATCAGTAATCATAGTAACTGCATTTAGACTGCAATTCATAGAAACCACTAGGCATTTTAGCTAATGATATAGCTAGCTATGATAGTTATTATTGATTAATTGGTGGCCAAAATTAGAAGCACATGACCTTCAAGAATATAGAATCCTCATCTCTTAACAACTCTGCCCCCTTCTCTAGTTGAATGTGCCGGATATAACAGTTTTTCTGGAAAATGCAACTTAGAAATTCTGTTCAAATTGACCCTGCTAGTATCAAATGTCCTAATTCCTAGACATTTACCCAAAGTAAAAATTGTTCTCTGTTATACCTCTTGCAACACACACACACACACACACACATATTGTATTGTCCTCTTTGGGAAAACATCTTATATTATAGTACCCACATATGTGATGGCAAATTTCCCTGATTGGAGTTAAATATTTACTAAAGAATTGCAGGTGTTTTCCACACAATCAGGTTGGTCTCAAATGCAAGAAGATGGAAAACAAATAATTGGCAATCAGTATACCACCAGTATCATTAACTCCGATCTCCTGAGTGTACTCTTATAAGATGGGAGAGAAAAATAAGAAAATCTCAAAGCTATACTATTATGACAGTCAATTACATTTTGATAGAACAGTTTCATGCATACATCTGTAATTAAAGTCAGCAGTCTTACAAATTAAAGTCCTACAAAGGGGAAATTGGATGGGAGGAGAGGGAGCACTTAGTTGTTTCAGGGATAAAAGCTGAGAAATAAATTGTATATAAGACAAACTGTCCCTGAATAGCATAAGTTATTGACCTACTTACTAGGCATATTGTGATCAGAGTAATCATATAATGGTATAGCATGCTAGAAACTCTTTTATTGGAAGACTATGGGAGGTTTCACTTTCACTAATCCTAATTCAACCCTGGCTCCAAAGTGTACAAGCATACAGGGAGTGATCAAAAATGCAGTATATACATTTAATTTTAAATATTTATCATAGCAGAAAACACACTGCTGGGCTGGGGCTACACCTCAGTTGTGCATCATCTGCCTGGCAAGAGAGAGGCCATGAGTTTGATTCCCAGAATCAACAGAAAGAAAACCTATTGCCATTTATCCCCCCTTGAAATATTCCTCCTCCCTTTACATTTATCCCATTGTTCTGTCCTTTTCTGAAGCAGTTTAGAAAGTCCTTTTATGGTGTTTTTTTTTTAAACAGATCTTTTTCACTTTTTTTTTTTTATCTTTTATTACTTTTACTAAGAAATAACAATGTGACAGTTTCAAAGCACCTTAGAAGTACATTCCCAATAATGGATACAATGCATATTGATGTCCTCGTAGTAGTTGTACAGAGCACAGAGTGTAGATGTGATAATTTTTCTAATTGTTATTGCTACAAAAACTTTCTTCTCATTGAACTATGAGAAAGTAGTTGTATACATAGTGCAATGTTCCATAATCACAGTGGGTTAACGGCAAAACTGGCAATGATGGAAGCTGTTGGTTTAAGCCTTTCACAGCTCAGCATACTAATCTAGCTTTACATTTTATGCCTCATGGTTAAACTTTTCTGCTGGGTGGTTAAGGACAAATTTTATGGTTGTTTTGAGTTGCACTAGCATAGCTACCTCAGTGCCCCAAGTCAACTCAAAAGATTTGCCGCTCACATTCATCTGATTTGGGGATGCTGCACAACACGAGATCCAATAATTAACATGGATATGGATAGACGGTAATGTCTTTAGAAGCCTTTTAGAAGCCTTCTTTTCCTTTGGACAGAACTTGGTGGCAGCACCCAATGTATTCTTTAATCACAATTTATAAAGATGCTCACAAAAGATGCTCGCAAAAGAGCACTAGAAGCAGCTCAAGCAGTTAACTTCTCTTCCTACCTTACATCGAAATGAAAATCATTTTCCCTAGGGGAAGTGCAGCACCCATTCTCACAATAATTAATTACAAAATCCAGAAACCACCCCATGATTTCATGAGGCTTTGGGGGGGATGCCTATACACAGACCATAATAGATGGTACCAGGAGTAGTAAAAATCTAGGCTATATAAGACTTAAGGTCCTATCTTAGCTTTTACTGCAAAACTAAGAACACCTAGATCATTTATAGCTACACACTTACATGGATACCTTCCATCCATCATCTACTTATGTGTCCATCTATCTAATCCAGCTACCTCTTTATTTCATAAGCATATAGTGTATCATTTATCAATGTCTTTTTAGTAGGCAATACAGACTGGCCTCAAGCTCATGAACCTTCTGCCTCAGGCTCTCAAATACCTGCAATGTCAGGTATGTGCCACCATACCCAACAGCAGCGATCATTCTTTAAATACTCATTTATTTATGAATCTAGCCTCTGTTATATAAGTATCAGTGTTTGTGGCATGGTTTACCTAAAAGAGTTTGAGGTTCTTGATGGTGAGGGCAATATCTCACTCATGTCTTTTTTACACACTATGCCTGACATATTGTTAGCTACATATAAGAAGTAGTCAGACCAGCCGGATAGTTCAGTGGATTGCAGTGCCAACTTAGGCAGACACGGGGATCGGGGTTTGATCTTTGGCATACTCTGATGGCCCCACCCCCTGGGCACAATGAGATGGCGATTGAGACTGGGCATGGTGACATGCACCTATAATCCCAGCGCTTGGCAGGCTGAAAACAGGAGGATCAGTATGAGTTCCATCTTTGCAGTGAGACCCTGTAGACTATGACAGAAAAAATAGAAGTACCCAAACATACACACA
Organism: Myocastor coypus; assembly: GCA_004027025.1. Classification (NCBI taxonomy): domain Eukaryota; kingdom Metazoa; phylum Chordata; class Mammalia; order Rodentia; family Myocastoridae; genus Myocastor; species Myocastor coypus. The sequence continues at coordinate 50,721 of PVJA010002669.1, forward strand.
CTGAGTAATATAAGAATCTGTCTCCTTATATTTCTCATATCAGAATACAAGAATGATGCCTCTACTAGCATAGTTTTTGGAATCAAAGCCTCTATTCCTTGTAACCCTGGGTAGAAGCAAAGAACTAAGAAAATTCAGTAAATGTTGTTAGCCCAAGGCTCTCCTTTGAAAATTCTTCACCTCTACCGTGTGTGGATAATTCAGACATGTTCATTCCTACCTTCTGCTTTCTCCTTTACCTTTGAGTCTGGAAGTTTTGCCTTAATATAAATACTGACATTAACTGAAAAATAGGCTTTTTTCAGACATTTTTGTTTGACTATATTGCTGAACAATATAAACAATAAGTTTAACATTGGAGTATATTGCTATGACAGTAACCTGCACTTCAACCAGCTAGCCTCACTCTCAGCCATGCAGAAAAACAGCTACTCCAAATCTATGCAGAGATTTGAGCTAAAGGAGAGAAAATTCCACAAAATAGATTGTGTGGCCCAGGAGAAATCAATATAGTTGTATTTAATTCACAGGAGGTAACCTCTCAAGCACTCTCAAGCACAGCCTTGTGATATGTAAGGAGGTTCTATTCTAAACTTCGTGGACCTATTTCTTGAGGACAGACATACAAGTTTCCAATAGCTAAAATTATTGAGACCTGTTAAAGACTCAAAACTGCCTTCCCTGCTGTCTCATCAATACAGCGAATGTCAATTAATTTGTCCCTAATGCAGAGGAGAACAGAAGCAAAATGAATAAGATGGAATTGTCTTTTAGGATCTCATCCTACAATCTTGGTACATCAATAGCCATTCTTTAAGAATGATTCTTTTGTGAAATAACTGATGCTATTTCACAGGATTTCACGGTGTAAAGTACAAATGGGTTTCCAATAAATTTGTTCTGTTTTCCTAAAGAAACACCCTAAAACTTAAATGTTATTTGAGATCTAGTTTGGATGGTAAAATAGTGCTTGTCAGAAATTCTGAAAAGCCGGGCGTGGTGGCGCACACCTGTAATCCCAGCACTCGGGAGGCTGAGGCAGGAGAATTGGTGCAAGTTCGAGACCAGCCGGGGCTACAAAAGTGAGCTCAAGGCCAGCCTGAACTGCACAGCGAGACCCTGTCTCAAAAAAGACACACACACAAAAAAGAAATTCTGAAAAGAATGATCAAGTTTTGCTAACATATTTGAGCACACGCACCCACACTTTGCTATTTTATCCCAAGTCTGATTCAAAATCCAGGCTGTGCAGGCAGATAAGAGGAGAGTTCAAAGAGTTTCAACTTTGAAATGAGGTTATTTCATGCTTTTAAATCACAGAGAGAGTGCTTTGCAAGCAATTCCCTCACAGTAGCTTCTACTAGATCTTCAGAGATTAAATTCTTTCCTACCTGGAGAAATGTCTCTGGAACAATACAGTTGATTTTTTTCCCTCAGTCAATTCTGTCTTCTAACAATTAGGATATAGTGAGTTGCATTTGATCAGGTTGAAATAGCAGGTCAAAATCTATACTGAGTGGATTTCATTGGATTTCCCAAGATGATCTTGCAGTGCTCTTCAGTTGTGCATGAAGGGTCACACAGGTTTCTTCATCATGTTGTTGTAGTTCTTGAAGAGGCTGATTGTTTCTTCTGTGGAGGTGTAATTCAAAAAATGAAAAGGCTGTCACCAAATATTTTTATTACTTTTGTGTTCATGCTTTTTTACTTCAGTTTTCCTGGAGCATAAATTATTGCTATAACCACCTACAAGGTCACTGTCACTAGTGTTCATCTGGGCACCTATATTCAAAACTTTTCACATTTCTTTTGCAAAGCAGTATATCAGACGTGTCATTAAGGTGTTAAGAGCACTCAATACTGTAGCTACATTTCAGCTAAATGAGATTTGGCTTTCCTTTGTAATGAATTTCACCTGTGTTTCTAAAATTCTCACCTGTGCCCCTTTCAAGTGTTTGTTTGATTTTCTTTGTTTTTCCTTTCTTGTTCTGCTTTCTTCTCCACAGAACATAAATTTTTTGACAATTGGATTTATTTCTTAAATATTTTTGTCTATTTTCTCAAAATATAGGACAGTGACTGTCAAACCATCAACGTAATAAATGAGCTGCTAAGACAGTAGCTGAAAAAGTAAGGAGTGAATGAAGGTATTCTAGAGCTTTATCTTCGTTGTGTAGGTAATGCTGTTTTACCAATGCGTTTTCTTCACAAGTAGCAGCTGTCCTTACTAACTGTGGTGCATTAACTAATGGTCAACTTGCAGAACCCTGCTGAACTCAATCGTGTGTTGCTGGGCATGGAAGGCCCACCGGACGATTGTTCCTAGTCCCATAAAAAGAGACCTGGAGAAAAAGATGGAGTGCTCTTGATTCTTCTGGAGAAACTTATCACACTGGTCTTCCTGAGGTGAACTCAATTGGTCTCATCATCAGAGGAGCTCAGGGCCTCACTGTTACTCAGGATGGCTTCAGTTCTTTTGTGGGGAGCTCTGGTCCTTATGGTGAATGTCGTTTCCCAGCTTCAGTGCAGACACCTCTGCCTACTGACACAGATCCTTCACCCCAAAGACATAGGATTTTCTAGCTTCTCTGCTGACCTTTGGGCCTGGATGAGAGATTATCATGGAATCTATGTCACAGCTGAACACATGAAGGACATTACCATGGGCTCTGGGTCTTCAAATGGACGCATACAGGACATTGCCATGGGATCCAGGGCCTGAGTTGAATTCTTTGGGTCTCTTGTATGTGGACAGACCTCCTTACACACTTCTGCGTTTGACTCTGGGTCATTACTATAAAATAATCCTATAAGCTATGTGTCCTGTATTAAATTGTTTCCCTTGTAAACTGTAACTACAACACTGACTGTAAAAATTTTTTTCATTGAATTTCCAGCTAAATTTGCTTTGAACTTCTGGACTAGATGAACATTTTTCCCTAATAATAATAACTAAAAAATATTTATTCTTAATCTTGAAAATTCGTAAGAATCACCTAGGGGGCTATGAACACTCAGAAGGCTGTACCCCCTACCGGTTTCTTTCACAGCAAGTGTGACTTGGAGCCTGAGAACCCAGTCTTATAAGGAGTGACCAGCTGCACTTCAGGGTGCTGTTCCAAAGGCTGCTCTTTGAGAACCTCTGAGTCAGCCAACTAGTCAGAGAAATTCTATGCCCAGTTTGATCTATTTGCTGTTAACTGTTAAAGTCAGAGGGTCTTTAAAATAACTAAATGGGTCCTTTTTCATATTTAGTCTCGAACTTGAAGAGTTTGAAAGTGTCACTGACTATAAATTGAAAGTTTAAGAGAACACATTTAACAGATTTTATTCATCCTTGCTAAGTCTTGAATACAAAAAGATCAATAATACATAGAAGGAAAAATAAAAAGGGTCATATCTTAATGTGCAAAAGAGGCCAAACATTTCTCAATAAACAATAGCACATCTGCAATACTTGCTGCTTGCTAAGTCCCCTCTACTCATTCATTGAGATTATTAACTCACTGAGGTCTAGCTAGTACTGTAACTTCTCTTTGTATAGTTGAAATTCACCAGTTGTTTCCAGTTATTTAGAATAAAAAAATAAGTTCAAATAAAGAAGGAGCTGGGGAGATAGCTCAGGGGCACAAGTGCCTACCTGGCAAGTGCAAGGTCCTGAGTTCAATCCCTGGTTCTGCATAAATAAATAAATAAATAAATAAATAAATAAATAAATAAATAAATAAATAAATGAATGAATGAATTAATGAATGAATGATACCTTGGAAGCTCAGTGCACTGAAATGATCAATAGCTTCAGAGAGCTGAATCTAAAATTAAAAATAGAATAAAAGACAAAAATGATTCACATTTGAGATATCCAAACAGTATCTAGACATTATTTCCACAAATAGAATTTATAAGTTTGTGATAAAATGAAAAACATGACACAAACAAATTTTATAAAAATTAAAATTTATTCTTATGTGATAGCCAAAGTCTGACAGGTATTTACAAATAAGAATTGATGGAAGACTGATAGCTCTGTGGTAAAAGCTAAAATTGGTGATATGATAAAAACATCAGTCTATCAAGCAGAATATAGAGTTTAACCACAACAGAACATTTGACAGACAGGCTAGCAGAAACAGCATTGCTGTTTGCCGGCTTGCTGTCTCATATAACAGGAAGTCTAAAGCAGGGTGGTTATGTGATTTCATAGAACCCAGGTCTGGGCTTCTCTTAGAGCTTCCTTCTGGTCAAAACACAGTCACTTCACCTTCACTCATTATGGGAGAGGAGAAATGTAAAAAAGTCTGTATCACATAGCTTCAAGGATATCTAGGAGATGCAAGCCCCTGAGCACTGGTAGGGACTCTTTTGGCCTGCTGACGCCCACCAGATATCCCGCCTACCTGAAACCCAGAGCCACATCTCCTGTGGAACCCTACAGCAAAATTCCCTGCCAAGAGCCTGGATTCAGACCCTCCCAGCTAATCCAGGAGCTAAATATCTTGCTAGAGTAGTACAGTGGGTTCGCTTCCATGAGCAACCACAGGAAGAAGCAGAGCACAGCAGCCAGATCCAACCAGCACATCTGGACAAGTTCCAACTTGATCGATCCAGACCTGAATTTCAGTAAGTACTAACTGCATAACTGCACCAAAGTGCTATCTACACCAAAGGGCAAAGGGCAGTGCTATACAAAATGCCAAAGAGAAGGAGCAAGATGCAACCTCAGGACCCAAGCCCACCCAGAATAAATGCAGGAGACACGAACTTAGAAGAAACTGGGAATCACACAGCTGAAATCTCTGAATTAATGGCATCTGAAGTAAAGAAACAAAGGCAGACATGTATAGAGAAACTCAGTTCAGAAATAAACTCTGAAGTAAAAAAAGAAATCTCTGAATTAATAGTGTCTGATGTAAAAAATCAACTGGAGAAAAGTGTAGAGGAAATGAGATAAGAAAGACACCTCTGAAGTAAAAAGAAAGACCTCTGAATTAATAGCATTTGAAGTAAAGGAACAACTACAGAAAAGTAGAGAGGAAATCAGATAAAAAATAATATCAGAAGTAAAAACATAAAGGATAACTATAATGAAAGAACTGATAAATGCTTCTAGAGAAGACATTCATAAAAAATTAGAGGAAAATAGGAAAATGAGAGAATCCTTGAATGAGCAATATAGGAAAGAAACTGATCACATGAACCAGTATCAAAGGGACAGTAAAATCTCAATCACAAGCTGGAAACACCATAGGAATGAAAGCGAAGATAGATTTTCAGATCTTGAAGACACAGTCACAGCTAATGAAAAGGTAAAAAAATGATTTCTTTTTTTTTTTTTTTTTTTGAGACAGGGTCTCGCTATGCAGTTGAGGCTGGCCTTGAGCCCACTTTTGTAGCCCAGGCTGGTCTCGAATTCGCACCAATCCTCCTGCATCAGCCTCCTGAGTGCTGGGATTACAGGCGTGAGCCACCACGCCCGGCTCTAAAAAAGGATTTCTTAAAAACAACTAGGATGCAAGAAAAAATAATTCAACATCTGTAAGATGATGCAAAGATTAACAACATGAGATTAATAAGCATCAATGAGAAAGGAGTCAATTCAAATTATATAAAAAGAATATAGGCAGAAGTGATAGCAGAAAACTTCCCAAATTTGAGAAAACAATCTAACATTCAAGGAACTGAGGCATACAGAATGCCAAATAAAATCAACACAACTAAAAACAAACCCAGACATATTATATAATAGTCAAGATCCCAGAACAAAGCAGAAGAATAATATATTAAAGCCGCTAGAGAAAAGAAACATTACATTTAAAGGAAAACTCATCAGAATAATGCCAGATTTCTCTACATGAACCATGGAGTCAAGAAGAGCATGAGCAGAGTGCTTCAAGTCCTCCATGAAAACAAATTACAGCCCAGACTGCTATAACCTGCAAAACTGTCTTTCATGTTTGATGGAGAAGTGAAATACTTCCACAACAAAGAACAAATAAGCAAATTCACAATGACAAAGCCAATCCTACAGAGTCTACTAGAAGATATTTTAAACAGGGACCAAAATGACCCAAACTCCACAAATGAGAACAGAAAGTACTCACCAAATAGAGTTCAATAAAATTAAATACAGGAGAAAAGGGGAAAATGATAGTAGGTAAAAAAACATGTCAAATGTAAGTGAATACATTTCAATTATAACCATCAATACAAATAGACTTAATCCTCCAATAAAAAGACATAGATTGGAACAGCAGATTAGGAAGCAAAATCGAACAATATGCTGTATAAAAGAAACACACCTAACTCATAAAGAAATTCACTGGCTGAAAGTCAAAGGATGGAAAACAATACAACATGCCCCAGCACCTCACAGAAAAGCAGAGGTAGAAATCCTCTTTGCAGATAGTCTGAACTTCAAACCAAGATTGATAAAACAAAATAGAGATGGTCATTACATACTGGTCAGAGGAAAAATTCAGGACGGAGAGGTAACACTCATAAATATATGTGCATGCAACATGGAAACACTCAGCTATATAAGACAAATCTTAATGGACATGAAAAATTTAATATCCAATACCACAATCTTAACAGGAGACCTTAACACCCCTTTATCCCAAAAAGATAGATTAAGCAGACAAAAACTTCGCAAAGAAGTCACAGAGCTGAAACAGAACTTGGAACAACTGGTGGACATATACAGAAGAATGTTCCACCCAACCACTTCTGAATATACATTATTTTCAGCTGTACATGGGACATTTTCTAAAACAAACGACATAGCAGTCCATAAATCATGCTTAAGTATATGTAAGAAAACAGAAGTTATCCCATGCATACCATCTGACCACAGTGCAATGAAACTGGAAATAAATGACAAAAGAAACTACCAAAAAAATGGAATACATGGAAATTAAACAGTACCCTCATCAACAACCAATAGGCTACAGGAAGTTAAACATAAAGTTACACAATATCTACAGTTTAGTGAAAATTCTAACAAAACCTACCAGAATTTATGGGATGCAATGAAAGCAGTTCTTAGAGGGAAATTTATAGCTCTGAAAAAAAAAACCACACACATTAAGAAAACAGAACAGGAACAATTAAATACCCTAATGCTACACGTAGGTCATCTACGAAAGGAAGAGCAAACCAAACCCAAAGTCCAAAGATGGGAGGAAGTTACAAGGATTAGAGTAGAAATCCAATTGAGACAAAGAAAACAATGCTAAGAATTAACGAATCAAAAAGCTGGTTCTTTGAAAAATTAAACAAAATTAATATGCCCCTAGCTAACCTCATCAAATAGAGGAAAGAGAAAACTCAAATTCAAGCAATAAGGAATAAAATGAGTAACACTATCATACACCCAGTAGAGATCCAAAAGGTCATCAATAGCTACTTTGAGAATCTTTACTCTCACAGATTTGAAGATACAGATGAAATAGACAGATTCCTAGAAAGATACATTTAACAAAAGCTGAATCAAGAAGATATAATAACTCTCAACAACGCAGTAACAGCCAATGAAATACAAAATCTAAAAAAAAAAAAAACTACCGATGAAGAAACGTCCAAGTCCTGATGGAGTCACAACCAAATTCTATAAGACATTTACAGAAGATATCCCAATACTTCTCACACTCTTCAATGAAATTGAAAAGGAAATAATCCTCCTGAAAATATTCATGGAGGCATGTACTATACTGCTATCAAAACCAGAGAAAGATTCAACGAAAAAGAAAACTACAGGCCAATCTTTTTCATGAACATAGGTGCAAAAATCCTCAATAAAATCCTAGCAAATAGAATACAACAAATCATGAAGAAAACTATTCATCATGACCAGGTAGGATTCATCCCAAGAATGCACGGATGGGTGAACATATACAAATCTATAAATGTGATACACTGTATCAATAGAACCAAATCAAAAACCCCATGATTATCTCAGTTGATGCACAAAAGGCTTTTGACAAAGTCCAACACTCATTCATGCTCAACGTTCTGGAACAGATGGCCTCTATCTTAATTTGATTAAAGCTGTCTATGACATCCAACAGCTAACATAATTCTGAAAGGGGAAAAACTGAAATCTTTTACTCTCAAATCTGGCACAAGACAAGGATGACGTCTATCACCACTCCTATTAAATATATTTCTAAAATCATTAGCTATAGCCATTAGACCATAAAGAGAAATAAAAAGAATAAAAATAGGTAAGAAGTCAAGCTATCATTATTGGCAGATGACATGATAATCTACTTGGAAGACCCAAAAAAAAAAAAAAAAAAAAAAAAAAAAAAAAAAAAAAAAAAAAAAAAAAAAAAAAAAAAAAAAAAAAAAAAAAAAAAAAAAAAAAAAAAAAAAAAAAAAAAAAAAAAAAAAAAAAAAAAAAAAAAAAAAAAAAAAAAAAAAAAAAAAAAAAAAAAACTACACCAATAAGCTATTAGAATTAGTACACAAATTCAGTAGCATAGCAGGATGCAAAGCCAACACACAAAAGTCAATAGCATTCCTCTACACAGACACCAAACGCATTGAGAGAGAACTTAGAGAAATAACACCTTTTATATTAGCACCGAAGAAAATGAAATACATAGGAACTAGCCTAACTAAGGAAGTAAAAGATCTATTCAATGAAAACTACAGTACTCAGAAAAAAGAGATGCTAGGGGATTTCAGAAAATGGAAAGATATTCCCTGTTCCTGGATAGGCACAACCAACAGTGTGAAGATGGCCATACTCCCTAAATTATTATACAGATTTAATGCAATCTCTATCAAAATATCATCAACATACCTCACAAACCTCAAGAAATCATTCCTAAAATTTATTTGGAACCAGAAAAGGCCTAGAGGCAAAGACATTCCTGGGCAACAAAGACAAGGCAGGAGGCATTACAATTCCTGACCTAAAGTTATACAACAAAGCTACTGTGATAAAATCAGCATGGTATTGGCAAAAAAAAAAAAAAAAAAAGATCTGAGGATCAATGGAACAGATTAGAAGATGCAGAAGCAAATACAAACACATCCAGCCACCTCATTTTTGACAAAGAGGCAAAAACATGTTACTGGAAGAAAGATAGCTTCTTTAACAAAGGGTGCTGGAAAAACTGACTCTATATGTGCTGAAAAGTAAAACTTGACCAAGGTCTATCACAATGCATTAAACTAAGCTCAAAATGAATTAAATATCTAAACATAAAAAGAGAGACACAGGGCCAAGGAGGTAACTCAGTGGCACAAGTGCCTGCCTGGCAAGGGCAAGGTCCTGAGTTCAATCCTCAGTTCCACAAAAAAAAAAAAAAAAAAAAGAAACACTAAATCTCCTGTAAGAGAAAGTGTGAGGAAATCTTGAAGATAATCATGGTAGGCAAACACTTTATGAACAAAAATCAAAATGCATGTGTAACTCTTGAAAAAATCAACAACCAGGACCTCCTCCAGCTAAGAAGTTTTTACCAACAGACAACCCACAGATTTCGAAAAAAAATTAATAAGTACTAAGACAAATATCTTCTATATAGAATTTACAAAGAACTAAAAAACGTTAGGGTCCTAAATGTCAAAGACCCAATCCAGAAATGGGCATCTGAGATGAACCCACACTTCTCAGAGAAAGAAATTCAGCAAGCTTATAAATACATGAAGAAATGCTCCATATCGCTAGCCATCTATGAAATGCAAATTAAAACAACACTTAGATACCATCTCACCCTAGAAAGAATGGCTATCATAAAGAAATCTACCAACAATAAATGTTGGAGAGGCTGTGAGGAAAAAAGAACCCTTCTCCACAGCTGGTGGGAATGCAGACTGGTGCAACCATTATGGAAAGCAGTGTGGAGACTCAAAAAACTAGAGCTGGAAATCCCATTCAATCCAGCTATCCCCCTGCTGGGAATTTTCCCAAGAGCTGAAAATCTCATATCATAGTGATATCTAAGCACCCATGTTTATAGCAGCACAATTTGCGATAGCCAAATCTTGGAAACAACCAAAATGCCCATCATCTGAAGAATGGTTGAAAAAGATGTGGTATTTTTATACAATGGAATATTACTCAGCTATAAAGAATGATAAAATAGCAGACTTCATATATAAGCAGATATATCTTAAAGATATAAGTGAAATAAACCAGACCTACATGTGTAGATATTGTACAGTAAGAACTCAAAAGAAGAACTTAAAATGGAAAGGCATAACACAATTGAACAGAAATCAAAAACTTAAGGGTTATACAACAAAGAGACTACAAACAGAAAAGATAGGAAAAAAAAGATAGGAAAAAAAACCATGCACTTATATGTACACAGCATGAAGTAGACAATGGTCCTAAGAATCTCCAACAAGTTTTTCACACTGAGTGTAGCAATGTGTAACATTAAAACTATGCTTGAAATGCCTGTCATTCTGGCCTTTTAGATGTGTGCTGCTTCTAATGTCATTTCAGTTATTGCTATACTCTCTCAACTAAGTGAGTAGTTTACAAGAAAATAAAAAGGGGTATTAAAAGAGAGTAAGAGACAAGGAAAAATGCCATAGGATTGACTGGCTAAAATTTTGTATATGCTTAGATTTCTAAATTTCTGTGTAAAAAAAAAAATGTGTGACTGCTTTTATCACATTCTATAGAGATTTATTAGAATATCAATGATTTATGGAAAATGCCAGTTCCAACTTAAGTCTAAGACATTTGATATTCAGAAAGACTGTGATGTTATGCTCAAGTACCTATGTTATAGGGTAATAGTTTCACTAAACTTCTGTTCTGGAGTGTTAAGAACATAAGCTTACGGACCAAAAATTAAAGAAAAATAAGGATTACAAGGCTAGCCAATATTTTGGCCCTAGCCCTTCAAGATCAGTAAGGACTCAGGACATAAGAGAACCTGTGCTGTAACATCCTATAACTCTGTGGTTTCCCAAATTTTCTGTTTAAGGAGATTATGAGGCCACGGAGGAAAGAGATTGACAGTGTATAGTGTTCCTAGGGAGACTCACCTACAGAGAAAACATTCTCAGGCTTTCACAGAGAGCACACTGGTCAAGCAATGGCCATGACTCATCCAGACAGCTGACACTGACAACAGTTCTACAAAGCACTGCACATGGTTTCAAGATAAATCCTGAGGAGCTTTGACTGTCCTTGGGAGATACAAAAGTTGCATGTTTTGTTATGTAGGTCTTCTTTTAACTTGCCCTTAACTACCCAGCAGAAAATTTCAACCACAAGGCATAAAACGTAAAGCTACATGAGTATGCTGAGCTGTAAAAGACTTAAATCAACAGCTTCTGACTTTGCTAGTTCTGCCAGTAACCCATTATGACTGTGGAATATTGGACTATGTATACAACTACTTTCTGTGAGTTCAATGAGAAGAAATATTTGTACCAATAACAGTTAGAAAAATTATCATGTCTTCATCCTTTGCTCTGAATAACAACTAGGACAACAATATGCATTGTAAACTTGCATATTAAGAGGTAAGAGGTAAACTTTTCTCAAACTAGTTAACAAATGCATATACATCAATCTATTCTCTAAAAAAAAACTATTCCCTATATTCCACTGGAACTCATACAATAATACTTTAATAAGATGTTATTAAGTTGTTATTATCAAAATGGAAAAAAAACAGAGACAGCATGATGAAATCTGCTATTCTGTGTGTCTCACATCAGCAAATGTGAGGAGGTAAGAGGTTCATTGTTGGAAATCGGATAGACATGTGGCAATTGAAGAGTTAAAAGTCCCATGAGTGCAAGATGGCAAATTGCATTTCACTTAATCCTCAAGTTGCCTCTCTGCTGAAGAGAAATCAGACCAATAAGATAATAATCCTTCCTGTAAGATAAATTATTCTATAATATACACACAGTATTGAAAATTCCAGTGCAAATCCATTTAGTCCCTAATCTGAGCACTGTAACGCAATTTAAAACACACCAGGAAACTTAACAGAATGTAGTTATAGTATCTGTAGCTTGATTCCTTTGTTACTAGAGAGTTGATATTATAGCACTTTTGCAAAATGTAAAGTTCTTCTGCAACATAGCTACCCAGACTTTCACCTATGTTTCTCAAAAGCAGGCTGCACTCCATTTATATTTTAGAGTTGACAATTTTTCTGCCACATTTTCCTTCACTAGTGCTTATGATTTTAAAGCCTTCTCACTCAGTGGTAGTTGTTTCAAGAGTTATACAGCAATCAATGTCAAAACTAACACCCCCCCTACTGAAAAGTTGTTTTCCTCTTGATTTAATTTAAAATGAATTGTTCTGTTTGGGAATAAGATTGCAAGAAAGAGATTAACTGGAAGTAATTGAAAGGTAGATTTTCCTGATGTTATAAATTCCCTGGTTTGGAATTAATTCCCTTCATTCTTGGGAAACGTAGATCTTTATTATTCTCAGGAATTTTAGCTTGCACTAAAAGCCCTACTTAGAAATAAGAGATGTCCCATGTATGGTGAGTCAGATTAAGTGACAAGGTGGTCTCTCTTCCTATGAGTCTTAGGGAAGTTAAGACAGGGTCAACACTTTTGAAGTCTTCCACTGGTTTGCAAAGCAGGAAATCTGTGAAAGAATAAATCTTAAAGCATGTATTAAAGAAGGACTAATATTCTTTGTTGCAAAGTAAGGCAGAATCTGTTAAGTCTAAGGCATTTGATATTACTAAGATTTTCTTCTAGAGGGTTAACAACTTAAGTCTGCAGACCAAAAAATTAGAGAAAACAAAGGGCTACAAAGATAGATAATATTTTGGCCCTAGCCCTTCTAAGTCAGTTGAGGACTCATGACATATTAATCTTCTCTATCATGCTTTACTGAATTAACATTATCATAAATTTGTATTTTAGGAAAAACACAAATTATCTCCAGAATAAAGCAAGCATGAAAATAGCCTGAACTAGAGTAATCAATTAGCTAGAAATCTAAATTAATTGATTCAATTTTCAAATATATTTACATTTTATACTTATATGATATACTATCCTTTTGTGACAAGAACTTAAGGAAAGTCTGATTAAATTGTGCTCCTGATGACTATCCCATGTTAAAATATTTATATTTATCCACTGAATGCACAGTAAGTAGCTTCTCTGTTACAGGCATCTTCTAGAAAGGCTTCTCCCTTCATGGCCCTACCATGAAGGGAACAATAGGAAAGAGAAATTATATGGGTATGGCCTGCGTATGCAATCTGTGCCAACACAGCGCCATTGACAACAACCAATAGAACTAGCTGACTTCTTGACGTGGAAGAATAACAATAAAACAGCAAATAAGATTTGCCACACACTTTGTCACCACTTCTCCCAAAAATAGAAGCCACCTGGGCCCTTGCATTGTGTCACCCAGAACGTTCTCCTTTAAGTTGGGGCATGTGTTAGCTCCCTATTTTAAGATTATCCTGGATCTTAAAATTGCCTCCTTTCTGTAAAAAATGTTTTCCGACGTCAGAGCTGATGCTACCTTCCTGATAATCACCTTGGCTCAGTTCTGCACACATAGATCAACACATCCTATCTCCTGTTAACTCAACCAAGGCTGCTGAGTCACTCTGCCTGAACAGGTATAGCCACATGCACCAGGAAAATACCAAGAATTAGGGAAAACAAAATCAAAGCTATATCCCCTCAGAGATAGAAGGATAATGGCTCTTTAATTTGCAGTGTAATTGAAAGTTCTGAGTTTCTTGAAATAAGTGAAAAGACTCAATAGTTAAGATTAAAATCTTTTAGGTGCAAATAACTATTTCATAATCTCATGGTGTTTTAAGTGATTTATGCTAACTGTTCCATGATTTGTACTAATTTGGTTGGATACCTGATCAGTGACACATGTCAACATCACTTTGTAGATGAAATATAATACTTCCTAATCATGTGAGCTACTAATTCTTTCTGAAGTACCATTCTTTAAGAAGATTCTGCCTAATAACTTACAAATCTGAAGGAGGTAAAGATGTATGTTCAGTTTTTTTATGTAATCAGAAGTCAGCAACTTATAAAGGGACAAGAAAATATTTTTGGCCTTTCTGGGCCTTATAGTCTCTGTTGAACTTATTCAGATCTACAGTACTCCCACACACACCTTTGCCAGAGTTCTTCTCAATCCCAACCAACTGTCCTCACCCATAACATTGACAGGTAGACCTGGTAGGCCTAGTCCTGTCCCACACCCACCCTTGTCAGAGTTCAGCTGAGTGCTAGCAAGTCCTCATTGTCCACAGGACTGTGCATGAACCTGAAATCAGGTGCCCACAAGACTGCCACAGGGACCTGTGGGAGTCTTAGTGAGCTCTACCCAGCACTGACCCACCACTGAAAGAGCTTCGTAGAAATTTGGGATACAGTTCATTTCACTGGATTCTTCTTGAGCTATGGCTTGCTGCCTCCACAATGAGGCAGAAGCCACATAGAACCCCATGTAACAGGAGCTTTCGTGAACTTACCCTGCCCTATGTATACCCCAACAGCCCTGCTTACCTGTAACCTGTCCCCCTTCCATTTCTGAACAGTCAGTGAGAGCTTTGTGTACTTCAAGAATAACAAAAGGAAGTCAAAAAAAGTCAATCTCTGACATTTATCCCACTCAAAACAAGTCCAGGAGATAAGGTCATAGAAAAACTGGGAAGTCACACATCTGAAATTTCTGAGGTAATAGCAACTGAAGTAGAGACAAATCCATCAGGCTATACAAGAAATGAGACCAGAAATATTCTCTCAGGGCTGTGCAGACAGCTCAGTGCCTGTAAAGCTCGAGGACTTGAGTTTGATCCTTAGTACCTCATACTATGTAAGTCCAGAAGTCCAGGCATATAGTGCCAAGCGTGGCACTTCAAACTGAGCATGGTGGTGAATGCCTGTAAACCCAGCGCTGGGGAGGCCGAGACAGGAGGACCATGATGTCTGAAAAGGTAGAGATACCCTGTATCAAATAAATAAATATTTTTTCAAAAAAATGTTTCAAAAATCAACCAAGTAAAAGAGAAATGGCAACAATTGTGAAAGAATGGTTTGATACATTGAAGGAAGACACAAATTAAAACATAGAAGGGAATAGGAACATGATGGAAACACTGAATGAATAATACAGGAAAGAACTAGAAATTATGAAGCAGAGACAGATACCCAGGAAATTAATGAGTCCATTGAAATCTGGCAAAACCACTTGAATGAAACAGACGATAGAATTCCAGGCCTGAAAGATAGCAGGGCAGCTAGTGAATACGAATGGAAAGATCTCTTAAAAATAACAAGGGGGCTGGCCAGAATAGCTCAGCAGATTAAAGCACCTGCTTAGGCAGAGCACAGTGACCATGGTCCCATCCCCAGCATGCCATGCCAATGCCTTCCCCCATGCACACTGAGACAGAGATTGAGAGTAGGTGTGGTGCCATGAGCCTGTAATCCCAGCTCTTGGGAGGCTGAAAACAGGAGAATCACTACAAATCTATATAGTGAAACTCGGTAGATCCTGTAACAAATACATAATAAATAAATAAACAAGCAAACAAGGAATCATAAAATAAAAATACAACAGCTGCTATATGATGTAAAGAAAACCAATACAAGACTAATAGGTAACAACATAATCTCTGGAGTTAAGACAAAGGACATAAAAAAGATTGTTTGCAGAAGTAGTAGCAGGGGGCCAGCAAGATTCTCAGTGTACTAAAGGACCTGCATAGGCAAGTGTGAGCAAGCACTGGGACTGCAGCTGAATCCTAGCACCACACACTGCACCACCCTATTATGCTTTATGTCTAGTTGTCCCCCCAAAGCCTCATGCAGTCATGGGGTGGGGATTTCTATAGATTGAGACTTGATCCATGGTCCACTGGGATTATGTGATTGAAGTACTTCTGAGATTATGGGTATAGCCTAAGGTGGATAGGCCAAGGGAGAGAGCCTGATGTAATTTAAAAAGAGAGACAGAGAGACAGACTAGCATTGTTGCTCTGCTGCCCTGATTGATTGGCTGCCTCTGCCACCATTTTGTTGCTGTTCCACCACGATGAACTGGATGCTCTCTGCCCTGTTCCACTCAGCCTTGGGCCAGCTGAGTATGGACTGAAACCTCCAGTAACTGTGAGCTAATAAACCTTTCCTTCCTTCATTTTGGGTGTTGGTTATTTGTCCCAGCAATGATAGAAGAGTAACTAAAATACAGCCTTTCCCCTGGGGTGGGCTGAGCCAGCCACAGAGTCCACATATGGTGGTGCATGCCTGTAATCCCAGCTCTGGCGAGGTTGAAAACAAGAGAATCATTATGAGTTTGAGCTGCATAGTGTGACCTTGTAACAATCAAATACATTTTTTTAAAAAAAGGTAGTAGCAGAAAATTTCCCAAGTATGGAAAAAAAAAAAATGTGATGCAGAAATAAGCAAGGTACATAGAACTCCAGCTAGGCATAATCAAAAATCTTCATGCAGACACATAATAATCAAGATCCCAGAAATTCAGTAAAAGAACAGAATGTTAGAAGTTGTTAGAAGAAATGAATGGCCTATAATGGAAAACCCAGCATCACAGCCAATTTCTCAACACTGACCATCAGAGCAAGAAAAACATGGAGGGAGATAGTTCAGATCCTGAATGAAAACAACCTCCAAAACAGATTGACATTGTTTATCAAATTTAGTGAAAAGATTAGATATTTTCAAGACAAAGAACAATTGGAGAAATTCATGAAAACCAAACCGCCCTACAAAGAGGACTGACAGATATTTTAGAAAAAGACAAAGACGACCACAACTTCAAGAACAGCAGAAGAAAACTACCAAGCAGAGCAAGCTTTTAAGCGGGCGGAGGGAAGTAGGGATCGTACAGTAGGAAAACAATGTGACAAAGATAAACCATTACAGATCAGTTATAGCCATCAATGTTAACAGACTCCTTTCACCAATCAAATCAAGCAGACTGGCAGAGTGGCTCAATAAACAAATTCCATCAATATGCTACATGCAAAAAACACATTTAACTCAAACAGGAATTAATAGACTGAACCTTAAGGAGTGGAAACAATACTTGATGTAAAAGAAACCCAGAAAAAAGCAGGGGTAACTATTCTGGTTGCTGACAGGATCAACTTCACACAAAGCAGGATTAAAAGAGATAAAAGTCAGTACAAACTTGTTGGGAGAAAATAGCAACAGAAAGAGATAAATATTATAAACATGTGGATCCAATGTAGAAGCACCGAGCTATGTAAGACAAATTATATTAGAATGAAAAATCAAATGAGCAGTAACATAACTGTACTGGAGGACTTTAACATCACACTGTCACAAAGACATAGATCAATTATGCAAAAAATCAGCAAAGAAATAACAAAACTAAACTAAACTTGCAAAGAAATAGACTTAGTAGACATTTACAGTGTTCCTCCCAACAGTGGCAGAATACACATTCTTCTCAGCTGCACACAGGATTTTAAGTAAATGCAAAGGTATTGAAATTATCCCATGTATGGGCCAGGGGAGATAAAAAATAAAACAAGTTGTCCCATGTATATTATCTGACCATAGTGCAACAAAACTGGAGATTACTGATAAAACAGACAGTAAAATCTCTACAAACACTTGGAAACTAAATAATACCATCCTGAGTAATCATTGAGTCACAGATGAAATTAAAGAAGAGATTAAACAATACAATCAAATAAAAATGCAGGTACAACTGACCAGAACCAGTGAGATACAATGGAAGCTGTCATAAAAGTGAAATTTATAGTGATAAATTCTCACATCAGGGAAACAGAACATGCCCAAATAAATAATTTATGCTGCACCTCAAGCTCCTAGAAAAAGAGGAGCAAGCTAAGCCCAAAACTCAAAGAAGGGGAAATCATAAAGATCAGACCACAAATAAATGCAGTGGAAATCATAAAACAATACAAAGAATTTATTCAATGGGAAGGAAAAACTGGGATGGGGAAAAGGACAAAGAAAGGAAAAAGATATATTTATGTATATACGTACGATAATTTATATAATTGTACTGCTGATTTCTGCTGGTCTTTTGAAAGGAGTACTTAATGCTTCAGTTGGTTTTTCTTTTTATTTGTATTATTTATTTTAAATTTCTTACAACTTTTTCGTTGTTGCTTTGTTCTGTTTTTAACTAATTTTGCATGTTGCTATCCTAAACAACTAATTTGAAAATAATCGTGCAATACAACAACTATTGTTGAATTCCTGTTACTTGATTTAGTGAAATTTTGTATCAGTTCCTATATTATTTTTGTATTACTATTTTATTCTTTAAGAATAATCACAAAAACATTTTAAAAGATGGTATATTAAAAAGAGCTGTGCAGCAAGAAAACATTATTTATAGAAGTAGGTTCATTTAATTTTCTGACCTCTATTGTACATCATGATATCATTGACATGCAATGTATTCTCATTTAATTTATATAAAAATATCTTAGTAGGGCCAACCAGATAGCTTACTGGACTAAAGTGCCCACTTAGATGCTTCTCAGGCCCCCGAGGTAGTGAACGAGACTGGGTATAGTGGTTTGCACCTGTAAACCCAGAGCTTGGGAGAGTGAAAACAGGAGAATCACTGCAAATCCAATCTACACAGTGAAACCTTATAGATTCCTGTACTAAATAAATTTTTTAAATAGTAATATAAATCACTTTTGATATGTGCAATTAAAGATAATAAGACTAAGAAGGTTGAATAAAACCTAAAGGAATACATCCCTCTAGGTAGCATATGGTAAACATCAAATGAAAGCTGGCTGGATTAAGAATCAAATTCACATCTCAAATATACACAGCATAAATTTAATCAAATGCTAAAATAACTGAAAATAGATCTGATTTTTGCAATTTTACTGAGCTTTGCTCTCCAATTTCCAGATGTTTAGAATTTTTTTTTTCAGTATCTTCATTATGCATACCAGTTTTTGGAGTTATTCAGCAACTGTAAGGTTTCACACAAACTCTGACTCTTCAATATTGCTGCATTAAGGGAAATTATAATGGCCTATTGACTCTGGTTCAGCCAACAATCCATTCATTATTCTGTCTTGAAGGCTATGTTCATAACATAATGGATGTGATTATCACAAAAATCAATATAAGCATGAGGATGGAACTAGTGATGAGCCCAAGAAATTAATTTATACTTTCGTGCCTTTCAAAAACATATGAAATTGGATTTGGACATCCTTTCCCATCCATTGTCTATTTCACTGATGTTTCAAGTGAGGTATAGATATTTCAATGGCTTTGCAAAATGTCCCATTATGTTGTTAAGCAAAGTTAAAAATGTCTATTTCCACTCAGTTTTATTTCATTTTTTATTTTGTAAATTTCACAATGTGCTACCTATATTATATTAGGGCTGTACATGTATGTAATTGAAAATACATGTTCAAAAAACTTTAGAAATGACAGAGGTGGTCTTCATAGCGCAATGAAAGACTTCTGTGTTCTGAATGCCTGATAGAAACATTCAGGCAGAGACTAAACTTTTAATGAGATTTTCAGAATCTACTAGGAATGCACGTTTTTATAAATAGATTGGGAAAGCAAACTTGGGCTGCATAATTAGCAACATTTTGCTATTTCAACTTATAGTATGTGAAATTTCTTTGATGGTCTGGGCTTTTTAAAAGGGCATGCTGTAAAGAAAGAATAGACTTTATATTTTCATACTGGGAAAATTATATAGCTGCAGAACACTTGGATTTTTTCTACACTAATGTCTCTGTTGACCTGCCTGTCCTTTTTTGTCATGTTCTTTCTTTCAGGCAAATAAAGATCTATCTGACTGATGCTGGGCTTTGAGCAAAAACATTTTCATTTAGAGGTACCAGCCTCTTTCATTCACCGTTGTCTGCTGTGAGATAGTTCTCACTAGTGATTTTACTGTATTTTTCCCATCCCAGAATCACTACCATTGCAAAGACTATTTCAGTGACGACCTGGAAAGTCTAAATGCATCTATTTAAAAGCAGCTCTTTGTCTCTTGCCAATTATCAACATACCATTCTCCCACTCACTCACTGAAATTTTTTCCAAGCTCAAGATTTGCAGGTAGTGAGGATAAGACCAATGTCGGTGACAACACAGTTTTTCTCCTCTGAATAGACTATATATATGCGAGATGAATACTCAGCAGGAACACCAATTTCATGTAAGCCTCATAGACTTCTTGTCAGTGTATTACTGTGTCACCTTCTATGTATTTTAGAGAGAAAACACAAAGCAGTGTTTTACTAAAACTTTCTGCTAGTACAGCATTTTAAAACAGTATGTCTTAGAAATCTAGTATTTATAAACCTATAGACTAGGAGTTGGAATGGTTTCAAAGACTTTTCTTCTTTGTACAGATGAGAAAACTGGGATCAAGGGAATGATTCACCCACAATCACCTACTCAGGCAGCTTAGAATTAGATACTAGTCCACAGCCCAACAGTCTGTGTTCTATACTTCTGTTTTCCTCTGAACCAGTTCTCTGTTAACGAGTGCATTGGAAAGTGACACAATATGGAACATGGCATAGGAATCAGAATCTTGCAGAAAAAACGTGACAAGGAAAATATCCCCACACCCACCCCCGGGAGTCATGACAGCGTTGTTTGGTCCCCCCCCCCCCCCCCCGATGTGAAATTGTAGATTTTAGGCAAACTCATGTAACTGGTCAAAGGGAATACCCAGATGTTAGTTAGCTTCTGTATAGATACAGGCACATTGACAGGGAGGAAGCAAAACTGACATAGAGGGGCAACTTCACAATGATATTGCCCTTGATATATTTATCTTCTGTTTCTCAGCAATACCTGAATAAGATTTTGCAGGAGTTCAACACCACTTTGTGGTCCCAGACCTTTTCTATAGCGTGTGACATATGTAGTTTTATAGTTACTGGGTTATGTGTCTTCCATTACTAGGTCATTTGTGGCTTAAACTAAGCACTGTTTATTCACTTATACCTGACACACAGCACGGTATCTCACGCGTAGCAGATGATCAAAGTGCATTTAGTAAAATTCTGTTTTGTACAGGTTTATTCAGATGCAGGCCACGGGCTTTCAAGAAATGCTGACATCAGAGTCTCAATGATTTTATCTATTTTATTTTGAGACAGACTCTCAATACATTGCCCAGACTTCTCTTGAATTTCTAGAATCAAGTAATCCTCCTGCATTCATGTCCTGACTAACTGGGGTTACCATCACATACCACCATACACAGCTCCAAAAATAAGTTTTTAGGGAGAAAAATAAATGACTATTGATTTTGTTTCTAATTATTCTCTGCCCTCTCTGCTGTGCTACTGTCCTAGTGGAAAAGACTCGTGAAGCTAGTTCTTGCCATACAAGCAGAAGGAAGGAATGTCAGTTTAAGGTCAGATCATTTAATTGCTAGTATGAGAAGTCTGCTTTGTGGTTTTACAGTTACCTGGGTTATGTCTCTTCCATTACTAAATCATTTGTGGCTTAAACTTAGAGCATCTACTATAATAAATGGAGTTTACTATAGGTACGTAGGTCTGGGCTTAAAAGATACTTTAATCAGTGACCTTTGTTCATCTGACCTAGACATAAGGCATAAGCAATAATAAATAGGTGTAATAATCTTCTGAGATTGGAAGGATCATTTGTTACTATCATATAACTTAGTCTACCCTAGCGGATACAAAAGTCAGGAGAACACTCTCCCTTATCTTCACAGCCAAATCATTTTTAACACAGTACCACTTTTAAAATAAGAGAGAGGAGTAAATGATGAAGGAAAGAAACATGAGAAAGTGAAAAGCTGCTTCTAGGGAGCAGGAATAACGAGAGAACCGGAGGAGATGATGGGCTGAAATCCGCCCCGGTGGATGGACCACCTGCTCCTGAGCGTGCACGTGTGAGCTGCAGTTGTGAGCGCAGGTGGGCCACAAGAAGAAAGGGGTACACATGCTTCATTACTTTTTGGCAGAACAGAGGCAACAATAGTGGTTAAAACTATAAGCATAAAAGCAATGATGCTTGAAAAAAGAAGCCAAATGAGACAGAAAAGCAGATTTAATAATACATGAAAAGGTTTTGTTCCTCAATATAGTGACCATCCAGTATCTAACAAGACTATGGGATAAAATTCTCTGTAAACTCCATAAGGGTTTTTCTTCCTTTGCGGTCATTTATTTTGCCTCTTACACACAAACTTTTGAGCATATTTTAACTGCCTGAATGTGACTGTCACTTTGAAATGTTGAACTGTTGTCTTTGTTTTCTGGAATTTTATAAATACTTATCTGACAAACGTCATGTATAGTCAAGGGATATAACACAATTCGATATGTGTGTATGTGTTTACAAGCCATCTTCCTATCACTATGACAAACATCAACTTAATAAGAAAGAAGATTTACTTTGGTTCACAGTTTGGAGGTTTTGGTCCATGAAGTGAGGGGCTTGTTGCTTTTAGAACCCCATGACTGTCTAGCCTATTCTGGCAGGAATGCATGGCATAGCAAAGCCATTTGGCACATGACCAGAAGATAAAGAAAGATAGAGATAAGACCCTTTTAGTATGGTTTGGGTATTTAGATTCTTGATTTTTTTCTTCACATTGAATTTAATCATGACCTTTATTCTAAGATATTTAAAATATTTTTAAATATATATATAATTATCCATTAAATTACTTTTCAATTATTCTACAAGTCAAGAGCACATCATATATATGATGAGCAAAAGTACATACGGCTGCTTATTACCTCTAAGAAAAACTAATTAGGCACAGGATATTAAAAGTTTTAGATTTTTAAGCTGATCAGACAAATTAGTTGTCATAAGTCCATGCCATTTTATACTCCTGTATATTTATGAGTGTACTATTTTTTAGTCCCTGAAAGCATACATAGTTATATTTTTATAAAGCTTAGTAATTTTTAAAAATATGCTCTGCAAGGGTTGATACATTCTGTCAATTTGAAAAGTTTAGAAGCTTAACCAAGTGACTCAGAAGTTCTGCATCCTAGCATATAGAGGACTCACACTAGGGCATGTAGCCTGCTTACAGTGTAAGAGGAATAAAAAGCTTGCTTCCCCCACTTTGGCTCTGGCCACTTTTGCTGTCTTCTTCTGTCATCAACAACAACCCCTGTGCCATGCCACCCTGTCTTGGAGTCAACTGATTATGCACTGAAACCTCCACAAACTGTGCTAAGTAAGCTGTTCCTTCCTTAATTTTAGGCATCAGATATTTTGTCTCAGCAACAAGAGAAAGTAACCAACATATAGCATTACATTGTTGCATCATATTGCTTTAATTTTTGGATCAAGTAAAAATACAAATATTTCTTTATTTTTAAAGTCATGAATGTTTCCAGTTTTTGATGTATTTGGTTGTTGCAGGGTCTCACTACGCAGCTCAGACTCTTGGTGATCCTCCTACTTTCAGCCTCCCCAGCACCAGGATTACACACCTGCCACACTACACACTGACTCTGACCAGCACAACCAGCCCTGGGAGCCAGGGTGGTGTAGCATGTGGGGCTCAGAATCAAACTGTGATCCCTGCATTTGCCTAAACTTGCCTAAGCAGGTGCTTTAGTTCACTGAGCTATCTCTCTGGCCCCATTAAAGTTTTTCAGATTTTACTTAAATGTATATACCCACATAATTTTCTTTTTACATTATTAATAATATTTCATTGGAGTTTTTATTTATTTACTTATTTTCAATGATACCAGGGATTGAACTCTGGACCTTGTGCTCACCAGGCAAGCACTTATTCCACTAAGCTATCTTCCTGGGCCCCTCTTTTTCTTAATTTTTCAAAGAGACTAAAATTAGAATTGAAACAGAAAAACATTATAAATGATACAGAACTTCACTTAACAAAGTAATATGAATTTCACTGTACTTGTTGTAATACAATGTTATCTTCCAGCCAGCTACTCATATTACCAGAGATATACATGTACAATTGGAAGAAGAAAGAAGTGCATAGGAAATTAAGAAAAGAAAAAGTACAAACAATTGACTAAACATGACAAAACAAATTAAGTACTATCTTCTCCTTTCCACAGACCAGCAGAAATGCACAGTACAGTTGTCCAAACCATCTTGCTTACATACATAGATGGCTCTCTTTCCCCCGCTCCCTCTCCTGTCCTCTTCAACTCAGTAACTCTTTCCTTTTGAGTAAGTTTGCCCTTTGCCCAGTATCTATTGTACTCTTCAGATTTCATTTTTTCTTTTAGGTTTTCACACTAAGAAGAGAATATGATGCTTGCACAGGTGGGGCTGATTTATGTCACTTAACAGTATATGCTCTAGTCACATCTATTTGCCAACAAAAAAAACTCAAATTTACCATGTTTTATGGCTAAATAAGTAGTATTTCTATTTATTTTTATTTGCTTTATAAATTTATGCCATTAAGCACTGAATAGAAAATATTTCCAAGACTAGCTTTATTCTAGATATATAATCAATAAAAATGATTATGTGAAAGCTATTTCATTTATTTATTCATTTGTTTGGTATAGGGCCTGGCCATGCAGTTTGGACTCATAGTAAGCCTCCCATCTTGTCCTCCCCTGTACTGGCATTACTGATGTGTGCCACCATGCCTTGTTTCAGTCACCAGCTCAGTTCTCAGGGCTGGTAGGGCATGTGGTAGTGAGGATCAACCTGGATCCTTGCCAGGCAGACACTTAGATTGCTGAGCTATCTCCCCAGTCCCAATGAAAGCTATGTTTTACACATAAGATGCTAAAAAAAATTTTACATTATTTTTGGTTTAATGCTTTCTTTTTATTTGTCAAATTTTAGATTTGGTGTGTGTGTGTGTGTGTGTGTGTGTGTGTGTGTGTGTGTGTGTTATATTATTGAAAATTTGTACCTAACTCTAAATTTGCAATTGCTTGAATCTGTATATATGAATGCTTGCCTAATTCCATATTTGAGCAGAATTTTTTTAAGATTCCTGGCATTAGTAGGACAGCATAGCAATTGCAAGAAAAATTGTGATCCAGATATCTTGGGTGTCAATCCCCATTGGTGCCTTAAGACTTCTATGAATTCAAGCATGTTGTTCAAACTCTCCCCCCTTTTTATCTCTTTTGCAAAAGAACAGAATAATTTATAGAAAGGGAGAAGCAAATTTCATTGTACGACCAGGTAGCTTAAATAAGTTAAATAGATAACTGGGTTTTTATATACAATAACTATTTTAATCCTGAGGATTGAAGTGAAAGCCCTGCAAGCACAGACAGAGATGTATCAAGCTGACCTACATGCTAGAATCTTCCGGAGCAGCTCACAAGTTTGCTGCACTTGGAGTAGCGCCTCCAATCTCATTTATCCTCAGCCATTTAAGATGAAATACATCTCTGCCTCCAATAACAATGGTAAACATTTCCCTACAGCACTGTGAAAAACTTTTTGATATGCAGTACTCATTCAGCAATTATTCGTCAGATCCCTGAGCTGCCGGGAAATATTCTAAAGACTTCAACTGTGAACAAGAATGAGAATGAGAAAGTAAACCAGATAAAAAGTTTACAGTCGAGGGAGAGAAGACGAAAAGAAGAAAAAAAAAAAAAAAAGATAATAAGCAACCTCATTTCAGAGGGAGATAAAAAATATGAACTGAAAAGTCAGGAGACTCCTCTGGATGCTGCACTAATTCTATCAGGAGTCCCAGCAGGCCAGGTGAGGAAGAGGCTACCTGCTGAAACCTAATCAGAACCCTTTTGTGACGTGAGTTGCACTTCAACTCTCTTTGGTAAACAGAACAATTAAACTACTGCCACCACCTCAATGTTGCTGTAATAAAATACAGACTTTTTCTCTGCAAATGTACACTTCTTCACAATAGAAAATGAAACTATGAACAAAAATGATCATCTCTAATTGGTTGAGTAATAATAACATATATATATATATATATATATATATATATATATATATATATATATAAAATGTCCTTTTTGGAAATATCCATATGATATATTTAATTATACAAATGGCCTATACATAATATTAGTAACTTGTTTTCTCTACTAGACATATTTTTCCATGACTTAAATAGTGTTCTGAAACACCTTCTTTAATTGCTGTTTGGCCTCACATTATACTAAAACATAATGGTTTCCTTAATTAGTCTTTTACCAGTGGACATTTATGTCATCCCTATTTATCTTTATTATGAACAATACTGCAGTAAGCCACCTAATGATAACAATAGTTAATGGCTCTTCTGTACTCACATAAGGCATGGATTGGGCTGAGCAACTTACCACCTTAGCTCTATGAAATAGTCATAATCTTAAAATCCTGCTTTTAGAAACAGAGAAAACCTGGAAAGAGAACTGAAGTCCTTTATTCAAGGTCAGACACTCAATAAATTGTAGAGCTGAGGCTTAAGCTTGGATCTTCCAGGTCTAGAGCAAACATTTGACCATCACCTGATTTTTAACCCTTGGCAATATTTCTACAGACTTATAGGTAAGTTTGAAACACCACTGGCACTGTTTCTTTAAGATAAAATTTTAGAAGTAAAATTGCTCAAAATCTTACTACAAACCTAACACTGCCATGCATGGACTATAGCTCCTCTTATCCAAATTAAATACTCACTCCATGGTGCCCTAACACATATTCTTCAGGACGCAATGAGAAATATGGAATATATAGTAGTCTAAGGAAAGGGTATGTCAATGCCTGCCAGTCGCTCCGTCCTTTAGTCTTCTCCAGAACCTTTGACAAGGAAAGCTCAGTAAGAGCAAAAAAGCGAGTGCTATAATTCAAGTTTGCCTTCAACCTGTCTTCATTCATCCAGCTCATGATCCATCCCCTAAAGAACATTCTCCACACACACTCTCATAAAGGACACACGAAGAGAAATGGAAAGGCAGAAGGAAGAGGAGAGCATCTGGTAGAAGCTCTCCATAAATGCTCAGAGTACTTCTCTCAATCTGGCCTCCTGTCTTTCCCTGGGTGGCTAATGAGGACACAGAACAAATGAGGTAAAGATAACTGGATTGCACTTAGGGAACTAAAAGTATGCATACTATTAATTAAGACACGCAAAGAAACCCTCCCGCATGCTTTGGACCTGAAATTATGACTCACTAGATACCATTTTATCTCATTTTTCAGAAAGCATGTTTTGTGTTTTGTTTTGATTTTTCCTTGAGAGGCTACTTGGGCAGCAAGATGTAATATTTCAGCTGTGTTGTTTTTCCCAAGCAGCAAAGATAAACGTTAATCTTAGTTTCTAGTCTGCCAAAGGAGACTCAAGCATGTAGTCAATGTTCTGTTGACTATAAACACCTTATCAAATGACAGAAGTTTTGCTGAGGAGTGATAGTCGCCATAGCCACTTATAACTTATCACTCCTTAAAAAAATAGAAAAGTAAATCCAAAAATAAGGGAAAGAAAAGGTGATCATTCTTTGTCAGTTGAAAGGCCATTTCTAGACACTAAAGAGCTTCACAGTTATGGGCAATCTTGAGCGATCACTGAGTGAGAAACTCCCAACTGGCAACCTGGGTTCCAACAATATGCTTAGATAATTTCAGCTTGACAGCCACGAGTGCATTTGTAAATAAATGGTATTTAGAGTGCCAGGGCAATGCACATAAATGTTTTAACCTATAATGTAGCTGAAGAAAAATATTACTAGCACCAAAGATTTTTTTCCATCGTATTTCCTATTATTCTAATGCTTATGTCCAGAAAATATGTTTCAAAATGATGAACTGAAGTGGGAAGAACATTGTCTGGGTGGCATAGGAAGTTACACTTAAGGACTCTTAGCAGTTTTTAAATACTCAGTTGAAGAGGACAGAAGAGGGAGAAGGAAAAAGATCTATGTATGTAAGCAAGATATTTTGGGCAACTGTACTGTAGATTTCTGCTGTTCTATGAAAAGAAGCTGTTAATCCTTAACTCGTTTTGTCTTTTTTTTTTACAACTCTTTTTCCTTTTTCTCTCATCTTACTGTCTTACATCCTTTTTTTCTTTCTTCCAATTTTGCGTGAATATATCTGGTAATACGAACAACTAATTTCAAGACACTATGCAATACAACAACTACTGTGAAATTCACTTTATTTAGTGAAATTCTGTGTCACTTGTAATCCTCCTGTTTCACTACTACTTTGTACTTTCTTTAGAATACAAAGCATATTGGGCTGAGGAGACAGCTCAGTGGTCTAAGTGCCTGCCTAGAAAGTTCAAAGACCTGAGTTCAATCCCCAGTACCACATGCCTCGCTGGTCCTGGAATCCCAGGCATGCTGTGCCAGTCACCTAAACTGGGCATGGTGGTGTATGCCTGCAATTCCAGTGCTGGGGTGGCTGAGACAAGATGATCAGTATAAATCCAAGCTGAGTAGCAAGACCCTGTACTAAATAAATAAATAAATAATAAATTTAAATATATATTAAAAATGTTTCTAAAACAAAGGAGCCCCAAAAGACTTTGAGGGGTGCTGGATATGTTTTTTTTATCTTGATTGTGATGGTTTCACAGGTATAAGTATATTCTAAACTCATCAAATTGCTTATATTAAGTATGTGCAATTTTCGTGTACCAGCTATGCCTCAAATAAGCTACAAAAATAATAAACATTTCATTTGCATTACAATTATATTCTTATTAGCAGAATACCAAATAATAGATATTATAACAATACAGATAACCAAGGAAATTTGGTCATGGCAGCCAAGTCTTCAAAACAAGACAAGGAAGAAATGCATAGCTCATAATTTTCCATAGATAAAGGAATGAACTCATGTATCAGCGGTAGCCATAACAATGTACATCAGTTTTTCTCATTAAAAACCTAAAAGTTATCAGTTGCAAACGTAAGCCAACCATACTATTCTGGATTAATGAAGATTGAGGCTAGTAGTATGTTCTCTATGTAAAGGCAAATAGAATATGACTGCCATTAAGAGTCAGATAAATGAAAATTAAGAAAAACTAGTTAAATTAAGCCAGGGCTATCTTGCAAACAGAAAACACCAACTCTGAGAGCATCAGAACTGGAATTTGTACTGAACAGCAGAGCGCTGTCTATCCCTCGACTATCTGTGAAGGCTGGCCAAAGTGCTGGGTGTCGTATAGTTCAATTTCCTCTTTTACAACCAACTTTAGACACAGTCCACCTCTTTTCTTTAAAACTTTACAAAGCATATAACTTCATAAGCATAAGAGAATGTTATAAAAACCGAGACCCTGACAGTATGTTATCACAAAAGTTCTATCACCTAGGAGGAAAAGTTTATCATGCTCGAAGTAAGTCTTCCTTAAAACAAGTGCTCTGACCACTTGGCCATGGAACAAATACCAACTGTTCAACTTGTCCATTGTAACAGGAGAGGGGAGCCCTGAACTTCAACTCATGGAAGAGAGTGAAAGTATAAGTGTTCAATGAGGCCTCACTGTTACTCAGGTCACAGCAGGAACAAACAAGGGTAAAACTGAAGAATGCCTTTTGGAGAAGAAGAAGAAAGTGTGACCAGTACTCAGCTGGACATGCCAGAAAACATCAGTCTACTGGGACTGGGGAATCCATCATGTAATTGTGTGACATAAACAAGACATAAGGAACTTAGAAAGAATTAAAGATTTCTCATGAGAGGGTGGGTGGCCGTGCCCAAATCAACTCCCTAAACAAAAAGAGAAGCTGCTTATTGACATAGTACACTTTTAACTTTAACTTGGACAAGAGGAGACCTGTTGAAGTTGCGAAAGCCATTCCAAACCAGGAAGCAGTTGTAATTTCCTTCTTAGCAGTGGTGAAGTAGTGAAGACTCATGCTAAAGAAATTACTTAGTAACTCTGTATTTGAATCAAAAATCAAACTAGCACCACTAAGTTCATCGTTCATTGACTCACCAAGGTGATTCAGAGGTGTAAACCATCGTTTTGAATCATCATCTCCATGATCCCTAACAGCATGGTATACTCATCAGTAAGGCTTTTGGATAGTGACCGAACACAGGGGCTGATAGCTGACTTGCTGTTGGGAGCCGGGGTCCAGTCAGCAGAAGTGGATTACTAAGGGCCTGATTTAGAGTGCTTTATTTTCCTTTCTAGATCCTTTCTTTACTCTCTGTTACCCAGGTGACAAGAGTGAAAGGTTTCCCCTGTGTCATTCTGACCTGCATTGGAACTGTCAGCCATGCAAGGACTGCAATTTCTAAAAACTGTGAACCAAGGTAAAATTCTCTCATCCTTTAATTTACAGACGTCTGTTCTTTTGTCCCAGTGATAAAAGTGACAAAGACCCTATATTCTACCTCATTCAATACTCACCTTCACAATCATAATCCCTAGTACTCCTTTAATTAGCGGGTAGAGACATAATAGTAATAGTGATACATTTTCTAATAGGAAAAAATTATACACGTGCCATATTATTTCCTTGAAGAATATCATTCTGACATGCTACAATGTAAAATATGAAAATGCACTAATTTTATTTGTCATAAAAATGTTCTTTCTTTTAAGCTCCAAGATAAATCAACAAATGCTTCCAAAGATGACATTTAATTCATGAATTCAAATCATTTCCAAGATTTATGATCCATTAGAAAGACAGTTTCAATTTTCCTTGCCCTTGTGAGAGTCTCATATATAGCTGGCAGAAAATACATTTACACTGCACACATTCCATGGCAACAGTATCATTTATAGATAAGATTTTTCAAGTTTTAAAAAATAATGTTAGCGATGTTCATTTGATTTATTTATCTGTAAGAAGTAGATGGATACTTCTTCACTTTGCTAAAGATTTCTAAATTGTACCAGATTGACAGACATTCAAGTAACCAACACTTTCTACTAAAGTTTAGAAGAAATTTTCAATGAATATGATAACAACATCCTAAGTGGATGAAATATCCAAGCATGGACTGGATGCCTGCCTCAGTTATTTTCTCTCATTGCTGGGACAAAATACTCAACATGAAGAATTAAGGAAGGAAAGGTTTATTTAGCTCACAGTTAGCGAAGGTTTCAATCCATACACAGCTGGGTCCAAGGCAGAGTGGCACATGGAAGAGGGTAGCAGTTCACTGTGGTGGAAAAAAGCAAAGAGCAAAGGGAGAAGTAGCAGCTGCAGCAGCTAGCACAGATGCAGAGAACTAGCCTCTTTCTCTCCCTTATAATGCATGCAGGCTATCTTCCCCAGGAAGGCTGTAGCACTCACCCCCATAATCCTAGCATTGGATCATGAACTTGAAAAGCCTACCCCAGTGACTGTGGATCATGAGGTTTGGGGGGTTCAAGTAGACACAAGCAACAACAATGTCCGCAGGGAGAAATAAATTCATATTCGGTATACACACAGAGAAAGAATAAGGAATCGAGCTACTTCGCCTCTTAGAAGGGTCTGACCAGCCCAGTGTCACTTTTCCTTTATTTCTTGCTTTTTGCTTTAAACATGATTATGCCGATCAAGAATATCAGAAAAATGAATTAAATTCTCTAAGAGAAGTTCTGAAAGCATACTGAGATGCAGAGTCAGTATCAATAAACAAAATACTCATTAGAGAAGATGCTCCTCTTTTCTAGCAAAGACAGTTTTAAGTGTATAATGTTTAATGTCACGTGCATCACTTATAATACAACAAAAGAGCTATAGAAGTTCAGAAGACAGCCCAGACTTTAAGGCTTAATTCGTTTGTTTGTTTGTTTGTTTGTTTGTTTGTTTTGCAGAACTGGGGATTGAACTCAGGCCCTTGCACTTGCCAGGCAAGCGCTTATTCTACTGAGCTATCTCCCCAGCCCTTCTTTAGTCTATAAATAAAATAGATTCAATGTTAGTGAATAGCTTGATATGTCCAGGGTCAATTTTAGTAAAAGAAATATTATTTTTATGAACAGTTTGACTCTGCTCCCATTAAGTGTCGAAGAACTTGATCAGCTTTATATAGAAAAATTATACAGTACTAGAATGTTAATTTTTATAGATAACAAGTAATTTCAAAAAGAAAATCTATTTCCTAAAGGTCATAACCTTAAGCTCTGTGACTGCTCCAATGATGACACTAATTAACAAATCAAAAGCATAGATATTCTTAGTTTCATTAGCTACTGTTAGCTTACTAACTCTAATATTACACAAAGATACCATTCAACAACTGTATTAATCAGCTATGGCTGCACAACAGACTTCCCTAAAAATAACATCTGAGAACCACAAATGTTCTGCTGAAGTTTGGGACTAGATCATCCCAAGTTTGACTGGGTCTTCAAAATCATTCTTATACACCTAACACAAAAACATTACGGCTCTGGTAAGGCCTTAACAATCCTCATAAGCCGGGCGTGGTGGCTCACGCCTGTAATCCCAGCACTTGGGAGGCTGAGGCAGGAGGATCAGTGTGAGTTCGAGACCAGCCTGGGCTACAAAAGTGAGCTCAAAGCCAGCCTGAGCTGCACAGTGAGACCCTGTCTCAAAAAGACAAAAAAAAAAAAACAATCCTCATAAGATGGTATATTTAACCAAGCTTAGGCACAATATTGGAATTCTTTGCTCTTTAGAGTATCTTTCTATCCATGGGGTCCCAATCTGAATGAGAAAAACTTGTCTTGCAAGAACAGGGGTAAATTTCATTATGATTACATGCAAACTCAGGTCTAAATTAACCAATCTAGACACAAGAGATAGTCCAATCCATTCAATTTTTAAGTGAGCATATTGAAGACCCTGAGCTAATCAACGTACAGTGGCTGAAAACTCAACAGTAGGCAGATTTCAAGGTGGATATAAAGTTGATCTAAACTGCAAGAGTTTTAGCCATAAGGAGTAGGATTATGTTTCATAAACTGAGGTTAAACACTTCCAGGTATGAACAACTGAGTACAAATTAGCTATCCACATAGTGATCAAGGAAGCTGTTGGACAGAAAGTACATGCTATAAGGTGAGTCAGACCGTCTTCAAGAATCTCCTAGTAGACAGTTTAGGGAATCACAATTTCATAATCTGGTTTCCTTCTGCTTCCGAAGACATGATGACAAATTTACTCTGTAGTGAAGTGATTCTTATAGCTGGAAGCAAAAGAAAGCTTAAGTTTGAAAGCCAAATTCTCCCTGGGAAATACAATTTAAATTCTCCAATGTACCAATAATCATGATATGCTGCCATTCGTGCCTGCTACTTATGTGTAGAAAACAGCAAATCCCATCCAAAACAGGTGAGCAAATGACTGCTATTGCTGTCTGTACTGCTGATGTGTTAGATGGAACTTAAGGAGACATCATATCAGAGCTTTGCCAGACCTGTAGTGCCTAGGAAGTAAAAAATCATCTCAGAAAGCTACACTGCTATTTTAGCAGTTGTAGTCTGATGCTAAAGAGAGCTATGGTGTAACACTAGAATTTTTTCCATAAGTTTTGCATGAAATCTTATGAGTTTATTCCAGACATAGAGTGGCTAGTGTTAAACCAGAACTTTGACAGCCTAAACAAAGAAATCATATTCTTCCTCAACCCTTTGTGATGGGGAGAGACAGACAGATAGACAAACAGACAGACACAGACAGACAGAGACAAAGACACAGGCAAAGAACAGAAAGAAACAAAGAGAGAGACAGAGATACAGAGGGACAGCAACAGAGAGACAGAAAAACAGAGAAAAAAAATTGAATTTCAAATGGTCCCAAATAGAGATTTTGAAAAGGCCAGATTAGCTGATTAGTTCTCCTTTCATTGAATTTGTCCTGCTACCTTGATCTCTAACTGCATTTTGTTTTCCCAATTATCTTTTTTCATGTATTTAGTACATAATCTACAGTCTCACTACACAAATCAGACTCATGGTGATCCTCCTGTTTTCAGCCTCCCTTGGGATTACAGGCACGGGACACCACACCTAGTTTCATTCACAGTCTCAGTGCACCCCAGGGGCAGAGCTAGCAGAACACACCAGGGATAGAACCTCTGTTCCTGCACCGGCCTAAGCAAGTGCTTTAGTCTGCTTAGCTATCTGGCTGACCCTTTAATGATCATTTTTAAAACCTAGAGGATTATAATGCAAGGTAAGTTGAGGACTAACAGACCTAACATCACAATTTTTGTATTTTACTTTGCTCTTTGAGCTGAACTATATGAGAGACAGCACTTAAGTCTGAGTAAGAAATGAGCATAAATATGATGAACTGCCACATTTGCAATATGCAAAATGAAACATTTCTAGTATATGTGAGTTCCCAAAATGTCACTATAGTACAAAGCTGTTAAAATGGATAAGGGACAAAGCTGATACATGGAAATTCAAAGTGGATGTAGCTATATTAATTTTTGTTTTGCTTATTATTTTGTTTTGCTTATATAAAATATATTAATATATTAAATATTAATATTATCTAGTTTATCAATCTTACAGCAACAGTAAATAATCTTGTTATAAATGTTCATTTATAATTAATCTTAATTAACATGTGTCCCATTCTTTCTATGATACACAAATTAAGAAAGAAAAGCTGAACTGTTCATGTGCTACCCAGGCTTGTCAGAAAACTACATGCCTGGGAGGCCAGGCAGTGTGCTCCTGAGAGGACGGTGTGTGAAGCAGAGAGTGAGAAGCCAATTCAGTGGAAACCCCAGAAGTTTGGAAAAGCCAGGAATGTGGATCGTGCTAAGAGGGAGCAAAGCCAGCCTAAGAGAGAAGCCATGGGAATTATCACCAAGAGCGCTGTAGGAGCAGAGTTGAATGACGCTCACAACTCAGTGCAGACTGCTTCGGATTCTCCAGTTGGAACTATGGGATTTAATGTTTACCCTGCTGGATTTTCGACATGTGTTGGTCCCAATGTTTTGTATTACCCTGCTGTTTGCAACTTTTGGAATTATAATGTTTATCTTATGCCTTTGAATGTTGGATATGTTTGAGTCTTCTATTGTACAGGGGCTCACAGATGAAAATTTGCCTTGGATCTTCGAGGAAACTTGGGATTTGGACTTTTCAGCAAGGCTGAAACTATTAGGACTTTGGCAACTCTTCCAGATGGACTAAAATGTCTTTTGTAAAAAGGGATATGTATGAGACTTTGGGGGTCCAGGGGCGGAATGTTATGGTTTATGTCTAGTTGTCCCCCCAAAGCCTCATGGAGTCATTGGGTGGGGAATTCCAGAGTTTGAGACTTGATCCATGATCCCTGGGATTATGGGTTTTAGCACTGATGGGATTATGGGTGTAGCCTAAGGCGGGGGCTAAGACAGACAGCCTGAATGTAATATAAAGAGAGACAGAGAGACAGACTCGAGCTCTTGCTATTGCTGCTGCTCTGCTGCCCTGATTGATTGGCTGCCTCTGCCACCATTTTGCTGCTGTTCTGCCGCCATGCACTGGATGCTCTCCGCCCTGCTCCACTCAGCCACGGGCCAGCCGAATATGGACTGAAACCTCTACGAACTGTGAGCTAAATAAACCTTTCCTTCCTTCATTTTGAGTGTCAGGTATCTGTCCCAGCAACGAGTGAAAAGTAACTAAGACAAGGTGACTGAAGCAGAAAGAACCACAGTGAGTTTAACCAGGAAAGAATTTTCCATGATACATTACAGTTAAAAACCTAGAAGTCCAACATAAGGACAGAATGTTAAAAGCCATTAGAAAAAACAATACATCAATTACAAAGGTAAATCTGGTAGAATTAAAGCACACTTCTCAACAAAAACTTGAAAGTCGAGGAAGAGTTAGAGGGATATTTTTCAAGCCCTGAAAGGAACCTTCCAATTCAAGTTAATATATTCTGAAAAACTATCATTGAAATTTAATGAAGAAATATGGCTGGGTATGGTGACACATGCCTGTAATCCTAGCACTTGGGAGGCTGAGGTAGGAGGATCAGTGCAAGTTCGAGAACAGCCTGGGCTACAAAAGTGAGCTAATGGCCAGCCTGAACTGCATAGCGAGACCCTGTCTCAAAAAGACAAAGAGAGAGAGAGAGAGAGAGAGAGAGAGAGAGAGAAGAAATATGGTATTTCTATGCAAAGAAGAACCTGAAAAAAAAAATCCATGACTACTAGACTAGCATGCCAAAAGTTCTCAAAGATAACCTAGAAACAATGAAACCGTTATGGCAATGAATATAATGATAAATATAGATATAGAGATAGATAGATAGATAGATAGATAGATAGATAGATAGATAGATAGATAGATAGATATCAATAAACAGTTAAGCAAAAGGAAGAAACTGTGAGCTAATCAGCAACAGGAAAATAATACATTAACAAAAATAAGACAATATGGGCCAGGCACGGTAGTGCACGGCTGTAATCCCAGCACTCAGGAGGCTGACAGAAAGAGAATAACCACAAGTTTAAGGCAAAGCCTGGATTACATACTGAGTCCAATGCTAGCTTGATCTATACAGTGAGAGCCTGTCTCAAACAAAAGAAGTTGATATATTTCAGTAATAACACTCAACAGACTCAACACCCATATCAAAAGGCACATACTGGCAGATTCAATCTAAAAACAAATCCAGAGTTCAATCCCCAGTCCCACAAGAAAAAAAACAATAAAAATAAAAATAAAAATAAAAACAAATCCAGTGATATACTTCATACAAGAAATACATTTAATCCAAAAAGAAATTCACAGACTAAAAATGCAAGGGCACAAAACAATATTCCATGCAACAGAAATCTAAAACCAAGTAGAAGTAGCTACCTTATTTTCAGACAACATGAACTTCAAACCAAAAGTATTAAGGAGCAGCAAAGAAGGTTGCTAACTCTTGGTTAAGTGAAAAATTCAACAAGACTGAGTAATAACTGAAAATGTACATGAATTAATACCAGTTAACCTAACTTCAAAATACAAACACTGCTGGATATAAAAGATATGTTAAGCATAAATGCAATGAAATTAAGTGTCATGGATTGCTAACTAGTGGTCAACTTGTAACACACAGCTGAATTGAACTAACATGGTGCTGGGAGTGGGAGGCCCACCTGAGGGTTATTGCCAGTGGCATTAGAGCCACAACTGGAGAAGAGCTGGCAGAGGCTGTTAGGAAAGCTGGTGGAGAACCTGTTGTAAGTTGCTAGTTCCTGAACTATTCTGCAGGAGGATTTTGTCATGCGAGCTTTCTTGATAAACTGGGCTGTTCTCAGCAGAGGAGCAGCTTTGGACTTGTCGCTAAGGATGGCTAGAGCTCATTTTGGGAAGCTCTGGTCCTTGCCTTGAGCATTGCTTCCTGGTTCCAAAGGGGAAGATAGTACACAGCTCAGTGTTCTGGGGAAGCTTGTCATGCTGGCTTTCCTGATGGAAACTGCAAGACAATATTTAATCTGCTGGATTTTGGGCTTGCTTTGGCCCCAGTGCTTTGTATGCCCTGCTTGTAATTTTTTGAATGGTAAAGGTTTTCTTGGGTCATTGAATGTTGGAAGTGTTTAATTTTTCTCTTGTAAAAAGGCTGACATCTAAGGTTTGCCTTATATCTTGGAGGAGACTTGGGACTTGGAATTTTTAGAAATGCTGAAACTGTTAGGACTTTGGCAACTATTAGAGATGAACTAAAATTTCTTTTGCATAAAGGGATGTACAAGAGATTTTGGGGTACAAGAGACAGAATATTATAGCTTACATGTCCCCACAATGCCTCATTCAGTGATGGGGTGGGCTTCTAGAGTTTTTGATTAATTAATAATCAATTTTGGGAGGATGGGTATAAGTTCTACACCTGTGCTGGGGTAGATAGCCTGAATTCAATGTAAGAGAGGAAAAGAGGCTTGCTCTCTACTGCCACTCCACCCATTTTGCTCTTGCTCTTTTGCTGTTTTCTACCACCATGAACTTCTGCCATGTGGCACCCTGTTGTAGAGCCTGCCAAATATGCATTGAAACCTCTACAAACTGTGATCTAAATAACCTTTCCTTCCTTAATTTGGGGTATCATGCACTTTGTCCCAGCAATGAAAATAAACTAAATGAGACAGTAAAGGTACCAATACTCCACTAACACAAATAAACAGCCCAAGTAGACTAAAACAATTTTAAAGTTTAACTACATTTTAAGCAAAAAGACTTACAGTCTATCTACAGAGTGTTCAACACAACTATAAAACTATACATTCTTCTCACTAGCACATGAAACTTTCTCAAGAATACACTACACAGCAGTCTATAAAGCATGCTTAAATAAATATAGAATATTTAAAATTATCCCATGCAAATTATTTTTTAAGAATTTTTTATTTTATTTTATTTTTTTGTTGTTGTTTCAGAACTTTGTTTGTTTGTTTATTTATTTTTATGGCTGGCTCAGCCTGCCATGAGGGCAGGGCTGGCACAGCATGTGGTGCCAGGGATCGAACCACGGTCCCTGCAGCCGCCCAAGCTTTCCTAAGCAGGCACTTTAGACCACTGAGCCATCCTGCCGGGCCCCATCCCATGCAAATTATTAACTCATTGTATAATATAATTAGAAATCAATGACAAAGAATGCATAAAAATTGTATAAACAACATAATAATGACCACAGAAGAAATGAAGGAAGAAATTAAATCCTAGAATCAAATGATAATATAAATACATCACATCATAACATACATGATACAATACAAGCAATTGTAAGAGGGACATGTATGGTTGTAAAGGCCCACACTATAAAAATAGAGTGAGCCTAAATAAATAAGAACAATTGAAATCAAAAGTTAGTGCAGGGCAGGGACATAGCTCAGTGGAATAAGTGCTTGCCTGGCAAATGAAAGGTCCTGAGTTTGATCCCTAGTACCATCACCACTAAAAAAGCTAGTGTATATAAGGAAATTATGAAAATTAGAAAGTAAAGTAATAAAATTAAGACACAATAATTAATTGAAGAGATGATTCTCCCAAAGAAAAAACAGATCCTTAGCCAATATTACTGAAAGAAGTAAAAACCCATATTAATACAATGAGAAAGAACAACAGGGACGTCAAATGGACACCCCTGAAATCCCTGTAACTATTAGAAACTTTTTGGAAATCTGAACATAGATGCATATGAATTGTCAAAACTGAACCCAAAAAATATAAACACCATGAATAATGTGATTAATAGGCAATGAAATTTAAGCGTAAAAACCTACAAACTAAGGTAAATACAGGCTCCAGTGCATTTACCAGTGAACTGAACAAGGGCTTCAGACAAAAGCAAATGTCGACACTTTTCAAACTCTTCAATAAAATTGAAAGGAAAAGAGATTTCCCACATTTATTCTACAAGTTGTCATTACCCTGATTCCATAACCAGACAAGGACCCAAATACAAAGGAAAAATGCAAACTAAATATTTAATGAACATAAATACAACTATCTCCAATGAAATGTTGGCAAACAGAGTACAAAAAATCACTAAAAAGATTATATATCTTAACCAAGTAGGCTTAATCCCAGAGATATAAGGATGGTTCAACATATGCAAATCAATAAATATAACATAGATCACAAACAGAAACAAGAAAAAAATTCACATTCTTTTCTCAATAGATTCACTAGAAACCTTTGACAAAAATCCATTGCCTAGTCATGGAAAGAAATACAAAAACCTCAACAAAATAGGTATAGCAGAATTTAATCTCATTCTGATAAAAGGCCATGTTACAAACCTACTGCCAATGCCATATTAAATGGGATCAAGAGAAAGATGTCCACTGTAAATGCTATTATTCAATATTGTACTCGAAATATTAGTGAGACTAATTGGGCAAAAGAATAAATAAAAAGATATGTATAAGAAAAAGAAGTCAAATTATCATCTTAAAATGACAGATCCTGAGCTTGCAGTTTAGCTCAGTTGTGTAAACTATCTGCTTGGGCAAATTCAGTCAGGTGCAGGAGACCTTGGTTCAGTCCCCAGCTCCACAATAAGACAGCCTGAGTCAGCCATAAATAGATAGATAGATAGATAGATAGATAGATAGATAGATAGATAGATAGATAGATAGATAGATAAATATGTGTATATATATATATATAAATCATATATATAAATAAATACATATGTATATATTCTCCAGTTTGGGGTAGGCCAAATAGCTCAGCAAATTAAGGCGCCTACTTAGGCAAAAAACAGTACCCAGATTTGATCTCCAGTGTGCTATGCTGGCCTTGCCCCCATTGTATGCTGAGAGGGTGACTGAGACTGGGCATGGTGGCACATGTCTGTAATCCCAGCTCTTGGAAGGCTGAAAACAGGAGGATCACTATGAGTCCGATCTACCCAGTGAGACCCTGTAGACTATGCAGACCCTTATTAAAATACAAAAAAAAAAAAAAGATAACAGATTTTTTATTTAGAAAACTGAAAAAACTCTATGAATGGACTCTTAGAAATAATTAATATAGCAAAGTAGCAGGATCCCTAGTATGTATATACCTTTAAGTCTGGAAGAGACAAGGCCAAAGAAACAGTTACATATACATGGGTCAAATAAGACCAACAAGAAACAGTGACTGAGCTGAGGAGAAGGACAGCAGAGGGAGTGAGGGAAAGAGATTCCTCTATGGATGTAAATGGGTTGGTTTGGAGAACTGCATTGTGCATTTCTTCTAGTCTATGGAAAGGAGCAGATGATGCTTAATTTGTTTTGTGTCCTTTTTTAAACTGTACTTTTTCCTCTTCTTTTTTTTTTTTTGTCTTTTTGAGACAGGGTCGCTATGCAGTTGAGGCTGGTCCTGAGCTCACTTTTGTAGCCCAGGTTGGTCTCGAACTCGCACCAATCCTCCTGCCTCAGCCTCCCGAGTGCTGGGATTACAGGCGTGAGCCACCACGCCCGGCTTCCTCTTCTTAATCTCTTATACACTTCTTTCTTTTTTTTTTCTTCTTCCAATTTTGCATGTATATATCTGGTAATATGAATAACTGATCAGAGGATAACACTATGTATTACAACAAATGCTGTGAAATGCAGAGTACTTTGTTAAGTGAAATTTTGTGTCACTTGTAATTTTTTCTGTTTTAACAATCATTTGGTACTCACTTTAAAAAAAAAAATTTTAAGACTATTATGAACATAATCAAAATGTTTCCACCAGGAAAAAACAGTAATAACATCTCACAGAGAAGGTAAGGACAAGGTTTTCAGAATCTGACATGGCATTAACTTGTTATTGGGTATCTTAAACAGCCATTGAGATATAAGCAGAATGATCAGGATGTACACACAGCATTCAGTTTTTACAGCTGCACAAGTACCCCTTGTGCTGCTGTTAGAATGTCTAATGCCAACTGATTTTGAAGGGCATCTTGCTCCACTAATTTTACCTCTTCATTTAAGCGAAGGTGAAGCCATTCAAGTTATAGTTTAAGATCTGTTGAGGGAAGATACAAAAATAGAAGACAAATGATCATACCAGTGACACCCATCCTTAGGTCATCAATATTGTAGATAGGATAAATTCACAGATTGATAGATACCCTTTCTTCGAAAGGGAGTGAGGTCGGGGGGTCAAAAGGAAACTGGAAGTGGTTGGAGCACTTCCCAGCCTGTAAAAGAGATCATCTCCACGGACAGATAGAGGCAAGTAATGGCTCAAACAAATCCTGCCCTGGCCCCAAGGCAAAGAAGTCTCAGATACATTTTTGCTAACTAATCCATGAAGCAATTTTTCTTAACAGCAAGACAAGGTTATGCCTTCCTCAAAATCCAGTGTCAAATTTCAAAGTCTCTCTATCACTTATGAAAGTCACAGGTTAAAACCTATACCAAAAATTTAGCAACTACAACTTATAATGAGCATCAAGCCTTAGATGTGGGAGTGCTGCAGGATGCTGGGGATTTTCCCTTAAACTGAATATATTCATCATCTACAGAGACTCTCCTATCTGTAGCTTTAGCAAATGCTCATTTCCAACTTAAAACTTGTTGGATAAGAGGGAAACATTAAGATAGTTTAGGGGGTTTTTCCACTCTGCTCTTCAGAAGAATAGACCTCAAAAAAAGGAAAATACAACCTGACAAGAAAAGATAAAAAATGAGATCAGAAAAAGGAAATCTTTTCCTCTCGTATTCATGGTGAGTTATGAAGACAATTGCCCATAAGTCATCACCCTCGACCTGGAAAGGTTAGCGTGGGGAATCTGAAGAGCTAAGATTTCCTTCTCACAGGTGGAAGATCAGACTCAAAGGGAAACTGAGGAAGGGCCAGCTCAACATTACCCTTTAGACTGTAGGGGATGGAAGCAGGCTGGACTATCCAGGTGAAACCTGTCCTCCCAGTTTTAAGAACAGCTGGTTCATCAAAAGAAATCACCAACAGAATAAAAAGAAAACTCTTGAACTGGGAAAAAAATTTACCCAGCTGTTCCTCAGACAAACGACTTTTATCTAGAACATCTAAAGAATTTTAAAAACCAGGCCCCCAAAATTCAAGGCCCAATGAAAAATGGACATCTGAGATGAATACATACTTCTTAGTTTAAGAAATACAAATAGAGAGAGAGGGAGAGAGAGAACTATCAACATCATTGGTCATTTGAGAAATGCAACTTAAAACAGCACTAAGATTTTATCTCACCTCAGAAAGAAAGGCTATCAAGAGATCCACCAAGAATAAATGCTGATGGGACTATGAAAAACAAGGGACGCTTCTCTACTGTTGGTGTCAGTGCAGACTGGTACAAATATTGTGGAAATCTGTGTGGAGATGCCCCCGCAAAAAACTAAGATTAAGATCCCAGGAGACAACTCAGTGGCATGAGTGCCTTCCTGGCAGGGTGGGGGGGCAGGAAAAAGACACTAAAAACTAGGATTAGCGGTTCCTTTGA
This sequence comes from Myocastor coypus, assembly GCA_004027025.1. Classification (NCBI taxonomy): domain Eukaryota; kingdom Metazoa; phylum Chordata; class Mammalia; order Rodentia; family Myocastoridae; genus Myocastor; species Myocastor coypus. The sequence continues at coordinate 93,491 of PVJA010002669.1, forward strand.
GCCCAGGTATTCCCCTTCTCGGTATTTTTCCAGAAGAACTGAAAATATCATATCACAGCAATACATATGCACCCATGTTTATAGCAGCAACATTTCTCATAGCTAAATCTTGGAAACAACCCAAATGCCCACCAATCGAGGAATGGATTAGAAAAGATGTATTTAATACTCCATTAGAAAGAGAAACTCAAGGCTTTTATGAGTGGAAACCATACTCAAGTAAGATAAATCAGACCCACATGTGTAAACACCCTATTGCCTCCCTATTGTAAAAAATTAAAGGATTAAATAAAATCCGAAGCCAGGCATGGTGGGGCACACCTGTAATCCTAGCACTGAGGAGACTGAGGCAGGAGGATCAGTGCGAGTTCAAGACCAGCCTGGCCTACAAAAGTGAGCTCAAGGTCAGCCTGAACTGCATAATGAGACTCTGTCTCAAAAAGACAATAAACAAATAAAGAAATAAAGAAAATCTTATAGGTACAATAGATATTGTGCAATGGGAAGAAACTGTTTAAAAGGGAAAAAAAACAAGTGGGATGAGGGAAAGGAGAAAAAAAAGAAAGCAGGAAGAAATTATATATATATTTATTTATTTACATATATATATATAATTTTATATAATTAACAGCTAAGATAACCATAATTATACTACTAATTTCTATTTTTTTACTGAAAGGAACAGTTAATGCTTAATTTTTTTGCATGTCTGTATCTGGCAATCTGAACAACTACTTTAAAGATAACAATGCTCAATATAATAAACAATTGCTATCATCTTGTTTTGAAATTCTGTATCTTTTTAATGTGTTTTTCATTCTCTTTATAATAAAAAGAACAGCTTCTGGCCTATTAACTTTTTCTGATGTATGGGGTTCCATGTATTAGGCATGTATGTTTCCTAAATATAAATTCAATTTCATAAAAAGATCCGTTTTAGAGCTTTTTTTTATAAATTCACATTTACGCTAATACCAGAATCAACTAGGGGAGGCTATAACATTACTTTTTTCCAGCACTGCTGTCTAACAACTCAAACAGGTCAAGCAAGGAGCTCCAATAAATTCAGCAACTAATAAGTCCCAGCACCACAGATACAAAACAGGAATATAGGATCTCAGCTATAAAATGTGCCATTAAAGGAACATCATAATCTTCCCATGTTCTCAAATTTATCATTATTTTACCAAAAAGAACAATGTATAACAAAGACAAAATATAAAAATTCAAGGAGTAAGCAACAGGGAAACAGGGATGACAACTTCTGATTACCTAAAGGAGTCACAATCCAGAATCTGTGAAACAAAAACAAATTTTTGCCTCCTACCAAATATTTCACTGGGGCCTCCAATTGATATAGGGAAAATAAATGTAATTCTCAACCTGCTTGATGGCCAATACACTAAGTATTCACCCCATGTCAATGGATGAATTCTAAGGGTAGAAGTTTTATAGTTCAATACAGAAGAAGTTTTTTAGAGCAAAATCATAAAGTGGAACAAAATTGCAAGGCAAGTCCAAAATCATATGATGGGCACGAGGTAGGACAAAATCTTGATCAACCAACAAGCTTGCAAGATTAGTCATTTGGATTGTATTGATCCAATGGAAAACAGGGCACGTAGCAAACCCTTTAAAATAGCAAGGACATTTCTTAAGAAGAGATGAACTGGAGGTCCTGGCCCTTCACTGAGTGATCTTAATGTTAATTTATGTAAGCCTATTCACTTCATCTTTATCTTGAGGCTTGACCTCCAGCGAATGTGCCTCCTACCATAACTGTAATGTGATATCCTGTGTGGCCTCTCCAAAGGGCCTAGCCCTGTGTGCCCATAATATTTTTCCCTAGCTTGGCTGCCTATAATACCAACAGAATACATAAGAGATAAGACAAGCAAGCCTAAAATTTATACGGAACCAGGAAAGACCCAGAATAACTCAAATATTCCTGAGCAACAAGAACCACATCATGAGCCCGTACTTTAAGTCATATTGCAAAGCTACAGTGATTTAAAACAATAAAACATGAGACTAGCACAGAGACAGACATGCAGACCAATAGAAGAATGTAGTTTGAAACAATCTCAGGTGCACCCAAACCTTTACCTTTGACAAATGAGTCAACAATGTCTTCCAGAAAAAACGATAAGCACTTTAGCAAATACTATGACAAAATTGGACGTACACATGCAGAAGGCTGAACGTGGACACAGATCTCTCAGCATGCACCAAAATGGCTTAATGACCAAAATTTCAAAACAAAAACTGGAAGACAAAAACAGATAACATCCCTGAGGACATAGGCATAACAAAGGTTTTTTCTCAACAGTATCCAAATGAACGAGAAACAATTCCAAGAACCAACAAATTGAATTCTATCAAATTAAGTCTTTTGTACAGCAAAGGAAATGTGCAACACAGTGCAGACACAACGTTCAGAGAGAAAAATCATCGCCAGCTACACCTCAGACATAGGACAAGTATTTTTAATATATTAAGTAGCCAAATAAATAAGAACATAAAATAAAAAACCCAATCAAAAATAAACCAGTGAAATGAACAAATAGTCCTAAGAAGACATATAAATAGCCAATAAATACATGAAAAATGTTCACCATCTCTGGCCATTAGAGAAATAAAAATTAAAACAACAAATTGTATTTTTTGCTAAAATGGTTTTAAAAGGAGTCAAATTACAACAATTGCTAGTGAGGCTGTAGGAAAAGAAAAAAAAAAAAAAAAAAAAAAGGAACTCTTCTACATTGCTAATGAGAATGTAAACCAGAACACAACAGAAATCAAAATGAAGGTGTCTCAAGAATTTCACCCAACTACTCCCCTTAATACATTCCTTCCCAAAAGAGTGAAAATTATCATCTATGGTGATATGTTCATGGCTATGTTTATGATAACTCAACTCATAATAACCAAATCTTGAAGCAGCCTATGTAACCAGCAATAAATGATTAAAGAAAATGTGGCATTTCTACAAAATTCAGTACTACTCTGAAATAAAAAAGGGTTAATTTGCATCATTTATAGGAAAATGGATACATTTTGAGATAATAATGTTAAGCCAAATAAATCAGATTTACAAGTTTAAGTATCATTTAGATTCTCATATGTGAGAAATTCAAAACTATAGAGAGAAAAACAAAAATAGATAGTATAAAACAAAGATACCAATCTTTTCCAAGTAGCAAGGGTAATGAGAGAGAGAAGAAAAATAAAGGTAAGAGAATGAGGATATAAAAAGAATTAAGATACTTGTATATACATCCACCAGTGCTCCCTGACGAATATAATTATTATGTATATAAGCAAATTCTAATTAAAGTTTTAAAACTTAAGAAAATTGTAATCTATTTTATTTACCAAAATACATGTAGGTGTATTTTTAAATAAAGAAAATTATTCCTAAAATTATAAATAGAATACTTTTGAATTTAAACAGATTTGTGTTTGAAGAATATAAGCTTTGTTTCCTCAGTTGTCATGTGCATAAATTTGCTCATGGATCCTGCCAGTACGTAGCTTTTGGGACACTGAAAGTAAATTAAATTTTAAATTCCATTTTTTTTTTTTTTTTTTTTTTTTTTTTTTTTTTTTTTTTTTTTTTGTCTTTTTGAGACAGGGTCTCGCTATGCAGTTGAGGCTGGTCCTGAGCTCACTTTTGTAGCCCAGGCTGGTCTCGAACTCGCACCGATCCTTCTGCCTCAGCCTCCCGAGTGCTGGGACTACAGGCGTGAGCCACCACGCCCAGCCTTAAATTCCATTTTAAAAAGTTGAAAGAGGACCGGGGGAGATGGCTCAGCAGTCTAAAGCACCTGCTTAGACAACTGCAGAGACTGCAGTTCAATCCCTGGCACCACATGCTGTGCCAGCCCTACCCTCAGGGCAGGCTGAGCCAGCCATAAAAAATTAATTAATTTAAAAAGAATTTTTAAAAAATAAAATTAAACTAATAAAAAGTTGAAAGAATCTTCCTATGACTTACATACTAGCAAATATCAAAGAACTCAAAGAAGTGCAACAGCAAGGAATTCCATGTTATTGTTTGGCTTGGGTATTCTTATGACATCTTGGTAATTTAAAAGGCATTCTAAGGCATGAAGGCCCAGGCCTTGAATCTCAGTACTTGGGCAACTGAAACAAGAGGGTCATCGCAAGTTCGTGGTCAGCCTAAATTGCATAAGATTTGTCTGAAAAAAGACAGAAAAAAAAAAGCATACTCAAGGATATAGTCATAAATTTACTTGATGAGAAGTTTCACAAGATTCATTCAATATAGACTCACTTCCACATAAAGCCCAATGAAATAAAGTGGATCATAAAGCAGATTTGGAGTACGTTGGTTAGAATTTCAGATACATAGAGCTTTAATGGGAATATATGACAACGTCTAGAACTGCCATTGAGGAAACTGTTTTCAAAATCAATCAAGAGATTGGTACCATTTAGGTGTGTCCCCTGAATTTACATGTCCGTTACCTTAAGGAAGTAATTGGGATTAGAAAATGTCATGAAGGTGGGACTATACCGATTTCATCAGTGGCTTTATAAAGAAACCACAAGTGAGCAAGCTTTCTTTGTCCCCACTTGTTCATGTACCCTCCGTGCCATGTCCTGGCCAGCAAAAACACACCAGGTGTTGACAACGTACTGATGTCATATCCTTGGACATTTTAGAACTGTGAGATAAATAAACCTCTTTACTTTATAAATCTATCCAGGTGTCTGGCATTTAGGTATGGTAACAAAATTCAGACTAAGACAGTTTGAAATCTGATCTTGGATTAGAAGCCATGAGATCTCTGATTGTGGACTGTTCTTGTCCTGTAAAAGTTGGTTATAGGCAGAAGGGAAAAAAAAAAAACTGCAGTGAATTTTCTTTCAGAAAGCCCAAGTGCTCCACACTGCTTCATCTGAGCTGCTTCTTTTAGGACTTCAGCTGGTTCTGATGGCAAAGGGTCATTGTTTCAGGAATATAGCCAATACGCCTGGCTCTATCTACATATTATTTCAGCAAAAAGTTAAATCAGACCAGGTAAATCTGAAAGTCATGCTCTCTGAAGTTCACATTTTGGTTCTGAAGACTTTCACTTCTTTATATGAAATCTTGAGGAAAACAGTTAATTTCATAAGACATCTATTTCCAACTTGTAAGAAGATTAATAGCATTCACTTCTAAAGTTTTTGAAGGCAAAATAAGATAATCTATGTTAAAGGCATTTTCTATAATGAAAGGCCTACGTAAATGCTAGTTACCATTACCCTTTAGATAACCCAATTGATTATGGATTTGGAAGAGTATTTCTGAGCTCTGAAGTGTGATACCAACACTTCAGTGAGAGTTCAAAGAGAGATGAGGGGGATTTGAAGTTGAAAAAAGATAAACACCACAGGAAGAAGTTTGGAAACTTTATTTCTGATGGAAGGGAAAATAAATTGACTGTTTGTGCTAATCTCCACTAAAGTTATCTACTAATTAATAATATATTTTAATTAAACAAAGTCCGCATAGTTTTCATGGCAAAGAAAGGACTATTGTTTTCTTTCAATATGCTTAATCCCCACTGCGATATGAAGGGCAACTCATTTCAAACAGAAGAAATCTCTTCTAAACACTAAGGAAATAAGTAAAGGATTTAAGCAGTTATTGCTGCCACTTGATCTAATCTAATAAATAGTAAACTTTCATCTTGTAATAATACCTGAAATTGCTAGAATGTTTTATTTACCATGCACAAGGATGTAGACAGGGTTAATGATCTTTGCCTTCTCCTTGAAACAAGGACTTTACAAAGCAACTCTACCCACTGCCACCCCCTACAAAAACCCATGCCAATTTAAAGATAACAGGGATTTCACCTGAAAAGAGATTTTTATTTCTTTTCATCATCCATTCTCTGAAGAAAAGAGCGTCCAAAGCAAATAAATATGCTAGGTAGGAAAAGCTAGAAAACAGCAGAAAGATGGGTGGTCAGAGAAGTCTGATAAATTATTACTTATTATTTTGTTTAAGTAAGATAAACCAGTTCTGGTTGGATTCTCCTCTCCTCTTACCTCCAGCAAACTGTTTTTAAAATCCCAATAACTGCACAGAGGAAGTATTTCAGATGTTGACAGTTCTTTGGGGTCTGCCTCTAGTCACCTTTCCAACTTCTATCAGTCACCACATGCTTGGCAATAGAATTAAAGAACAATCTAATGTTTCTCGAAGAAGTCCTTCTATCTGTAACTTTGTTCAACATTTTCTTCCCCAAACAATATGGCACTATCATAATAACTTCTTTTCTATTTCAAATCAAGAGTTAAGGGACTATTTTTTCATGAAGGAAACCACTTCTGCTGGTCTCTGTAACAGAATTATCTATTCTGTAGCTCATACTCATTAAATGCCTACTAAATTCATTTATGTGGTGTTCACTATGTTCTGTAGTGAAGCTGTCACTGATGGGATGGTCTCCTCCCCAAGAATGTTAGCTCTCTGAGAGGAAGGATTACAGCTTTTATTTAGAGCTATAGCCTCTATCACATAGTAAAATCTTACACACTCAATAAGTTTGTCTTAAACAGAGCATAATTCAATGGTTAGCACAATTTTCCTGTAAAGGACCTCTAAGTAAATACAGAATTTTATTCTTCCTGAGCCATTCGGTTTCTGATAATTCTGCCAGTGTAGTCTATTCAAATGTTCACAACTCTGCCATGGTACAGCAAAGGTAATTAAAAGCAATGTGTATAGAAAAATGAACATGACTGTTTCAGTAACATTGTCTTGGAAATACAGGTTTTAGGTCAGATTTTGACTACTGACCATAGTTAAGTGACCCTTGAAGACTAAAAAGTTGAGTGAGAAAGCCATATAATGTACTCCTTGCAAAGGACACTGAGCCATAATGTTATAAGGCCCCTCCTGAATAGAACTGAAAGAGGAGAACTGGCTCAAAAACATGCCTTGGTTCTTATTTTTGAGGCCAAGAGTGGTCTGGGATAACATGAATGGAGCTGGAAAAGTATCAGTAAATAAGTAGTCTCATGAAGCATACAAATTTAATACTTGCTAAGGCTGTGTTTAACTTATTAAACTTTTTAGTTCATAGAATCAAATAACGATAAGAGATGGAGAGCCATAGATTAGCCCCACAGGGTTCTTTCTTCCCCTACCATTATAGCTTGTATCCGGGTGTCCTTCCAAAGCTTCAGCATCCTCACAGGTGGAGATTTTTGGAAGTGGCGACATGTGTGTACCGCTGAAGTTAATGATGTGATGTTGGGATTGACTTATAGTGCAATGCTGGGCTTAAAGGCGGCCCCCCACCCGAGTGTCAGTGCTATCTGCCCTAAGAGCAAGCACCCTGCATAAGATATAAGGGACAGAACAGGGACAATGATGATGCTGCTTGCAGCTTTCTGGCTTTGCTGCCTCCTGCCTTCCTCTTTCTAAGCCAGGATCAGAGTTCAAACTCACGACCTTGCACTTGTCAGGCAGGCACTTGTGCCATGGAGCTATCACCCCGGCCCCCTCCAAGCCATAAACTATTTTCACTCTTCTGGGATGCCCCTCTGCCATGCCACCCTGCCTTGAAGCCAACAAACTATGAACTGAATCCTGTACAAACCGTGAGCTACAACATACTTCTGCTCCATTAGCTTTGGGAATCGTATATTTCATCTCAGCAATGAACAAATAATAGCCAAGACATCTACATTGTGTGGAAACTAAACAACAAAGAAATACGCTAACTCTCCAATACATGACTGCCTATGACATAGGAATGAGACAACGAGATGGAAGGTACCAGTTTTAATATGAGAAATAGGTGATATCTTCCCCAGTTATTCCTCACGTTGAAATGCACAGGCAACCCATATGGCAATGCAAGCTCATTTTGAATTTCGAACTGATGCTTATTCTAATATTACTGAACAGAAAGTATGTAAATAATCCAACCATCATTTGTTTTAAACCATAATTCTGATCCATATACTTTGCTTTTTCATGTTTTTCTTTTTCTTGAAGAACTGTGTGAAGAATGAGAAGGAAAATCAGATAAAAGAACACAGCACAGCCAGTCCAGTAATTGGGAAGGAAATTGTAAAAATGTTCACTTAGGTTTCTACCCCACATCCAAATGGACATCCAAACTTTGGGATGTGTTTCCAAGTTCCAACAACACAGATAGGATGTTGAAATGGTGCCTGACCTCAATTAATCCCCTGCTCTGGGAGGCAAAACATCTGACACTACCGATACACCAGCCAAATCGTCCTGTTGAAAGCAGCAACATCCCTCCCTGCAGTGGCACCTGGGATCTGCGGGAATTGCCCAGGAAAGGGGATTCAGAGAACAGAGTTGCACATAAAAACACTTTAGTCATAAAATAAGCTGAGTATGTCTGCTGCTTTTGCAAGACAAAAGCATCAGAGCAAATCAAATACTTCTGTACAGTTTCAAATTTCACAACTTCCACTTTGTTTCTTCCTCTAAAATATCTCTGGATTTCGAACAGTTGGACGGAGCTACGAAATACATGAACACCAATTCACTCCAAACAATCAATGTGCAGTAAGAAAAATGTTGGTGTCACAGGCTTTTATGTTTAACTGGCTCCAGCAAATATATCCTGATGTGTCCTTAAAGCGTCACTACTTTCTCTATCCAAAAATGCCCTGTCTGATTAAGGCAGATCTAACTCACTCATGGAACACAAGCTGTGCAAATACCTTACTTAAATGGATTTCCTTTTGTGCAAGGTTACTGTGTTTAACCACTTGGAACCTAACGCACATAAGTTTCCTGAATTTCCTGGAATAGAAGCTCATCCCAAACCAACCTGTACTTCTAGTTTGGGACTACTGGAAACAAAACATAATTAACAATCTGCATGAGTCTTTTAATCTCATCCTCCTCTGTAGTGAGAAATTGTTCTAGTAGTGAAGCCACTTTACCAAGAGAATTTACCTCTTCTTTGTAAATTTGTTACCTATAATTCCATTAGTGTTCCTTAATTTTTTTGTTTCTATACTGTTTATGTCAGGGTCCTTAATTAAATATGTTTAATGGTCAAGCATAATAAAAATCAATGAGGTATTAAGAGTGAGAAATTGCTGAAGAACCCAATGAAGATAAAACCATTGCTCACTTCAACCAAATATGCCTATTTTAATTTATAAAATCTGTTTTTCTGTTTTTGTTTCTCTTTCTGTTTCTTAGGGGAGGTAAAGCAGGGTCTCATCTATTCTCAGCACACTATCACTGAGCTACACCACAGCCCTGAAGATTTCCAGAATTAGATGGTACATATGCCTCAATTTTAAACATTTATAATTACTGTTTTTAAAAAAATGACCCTACAAGAAATAATGATTGCTATCACTCATGACTCATCATTTACAAGTTTTACTTAATATCACTGAAGACCATCATAGGTAACTCTATATTTCACCTATATTATTTTTTGTGCAATGATAAGGAAACATCCCAGACATGAGAAACCAGTGTTTGGATTTATAACTGAATACTTATCTAATCTTGAAAAAGCTGTCAGGTTATTTATGTGCAATCCCTTATTAATAACATGTTTGTAAAACTACATATGGGATATCTGATTAAAAATGATAAATCTTTTTTAATTTTGTTGTTTTCAGCACGAATGGGAATAAAAAGCAATGGTTTTGAAATCCGAAATTATTCAACTTGATAGACACACCAAATCAGGGTTGTCTCTAACGTAAAATGATTCAACTTAATGGTTTTTCACACTTATGACATTGAAAAAGCCACCCATTTTCAAGAGAAATGGTACTTCGAATGTTGGATTTTAGTCTTCCCTCTGAAGAGTGAAATACAGGAGGATACTCTGCCATGACACTGGGCTGTGAGCCACCGCTCCAAGTGGCGACCTGATCACAGCATAATTAGCAAGGTACAACTTGCATGTCTGGGACATGGGTATTCAGAAAGTTACATGAGATATGGAACTCTGTTCTAAAATAGGGCTTACAATAGGTGACATCAGCCAACAATAAGCTTATTATGTTTGAGCATGTTTAAGGTAGGCAAGGCGAAGCAAAGATGTCTCAGAGGTTTAAGGGTTACGAATCTATTTTTCACTTCAATATTTCAATATTTTCAAGTTAGGATGGCTTGGTAGCATTAGGGCAGTAAACCCTCACAGTTATGGAATGCTTGTACATTTGTATGTAAACTTAAGGTATATTGCCTGTATAATGATATAATACTATATTCTTTGGATTATAGGTAACTAAAAGTATGTATTGACTAAAATCAAACAAACACACAATGCCCACTTTGTACACTAAAACAAACAAGCTGGAAAGTCTATATAAAGGTGAAAATTATCATAATCTCTAACATTATCCCCCATAAATACATCACCTTTAAAATATTTTTTTAAATTCTTTTTTTTATTGTTTAAATTTAACAATGGTTATATTACATATTTTCATCAGCAGATCAGTTTAGATTAATACATATAGGTATATAAGATTGATCAAACAATTAAACATTAACCCTTCTAAATCAACATTATTATTTTTTTTT